>LOEQ01001418.1:168935-181894 GCA_001685075.1 Bramus lutescens
GTGTGTGTGTGTGTGTGTGTACTGGCTTTAAGGCTAGCCCAACAATAGCTGTGTAGTCACAGAAAGTCCAAGAATCTAGTTTGTCAGTCCATGAGGCTGGATGTCTCAGCTCATCTTCAGTATACTCTGGAATCCTGAAGATTTCAATGCCAATGAAGTCATGAATGCCAATGAAAACAAACAGGCAAAGGGAACACGCTTCCTTAATCCATGTCTTTTCTATAGGCTGCCAGTAGAAAATGTGGCCCAGGTAGGTTATAGGTGGATCATCCCACCTTAAAAGATCCGGATTTAAAGTAGGTCTTCCCATGTCAAATGATTAAGAAAAAAAAATCTCTCACAGATATACCCAGCAACTTGGGTTGTAGTTAATACTAGATGTAGTCAAGTACACAAGAAAGAATAGCCTTCACAGTGCCCTAGACCAATTAATATTTCTTGTGATGTCTTACTGTCATTCCTAAAATTGAGAAATCTCTGACTTTGTGAAGTAGAGCTTCCCACTCACCAGAGAAACTCTTTCATAGCTATAAATGAGCCTTAGCCTATCCTACCACAAACATAATCCTAATTACAGACATGAGCACCCACCTGTCCAAAATAGGAATCACAGTTAGGTGGCTCATGAATGTAGGAAAGCCTTACCATTTCTGCTGGGAGAGTTAAGGCAGTTTCCCAGGGACAGCAACCAGGTGCCCGGGACACAACATTGGCAAACTGCAAGACTTGTGATGCTTTTGCCTGTGCGGCATTGTAGCACCTGCACTGGGACACACCTGCATATTCCTCATGTCCATCCCATGCACTGTCGAATTTCCACTTTAGAAAGCCCAGTTCTGCTCATGTCCCCAAGAGTCCGTCTCTGTCGAGTGCCATTTTGACTTCTGACTTTTTATATTTAACAAGCATAAATGTTGGCAGTAGCAAACCTCATGAATACTAATTGTTAATATTAATCAATTTAATTCTAAGTGTCTGAAGTAAAACTAGAATATCCACCGTATGAATAACAAAACAAGCATTAGAGAGAAGACATTCTAATTTGTCTTCGATAACTCAGTTGTTAAGTGCAGAGCTGCAGTTCAAAGGCAGGCCGGCTCTGTGTGTAGGCCTTGTACCCTCTTCTCCTCAGACACGCCTTTCCCCATGGGCTTCCCCCCTGATCCCACCAGTGTTGCCCCCTCTGTGTCTTCATGCTTAGACATTCCCAGTCTGTAATGAACCATAACACAGACCTGTTTCCCAGGCCTCGGGGCAGGTTACTTCGCCAATTTAAAAACCCAAGATATTAATAAAAAGGGGGGGAGTTGCTTTTCCCAAGGCCCCAAATCACTTGACTACACTTGTGAGAAACAAGTTCCCTTCATGTTTGCCTTCACTTGGCAGCTGTGAGAACGCCTGATACTTGTTGACAGAAGGAGGAAGCATTGCTCTCAGCTGGGAAGACAGCAAGAACGAAGGAAATATTGATAACCATCCAAGTAAATTTGTAGGCCCTTTCCCGTATGCAACAGCTGATGTTGAAACTCTGAATAATTTCACTTCCTTCTATGCAAGAAAATAAGAAAAGTATGGGTTATATAAGTACTGGTACCTGTGTTGTTCATGGTTCCTGTATCACAGTGTTCTTTGCCTGTCTCATCATCATATTGTTTTGCTCATGACCTGGTACAGAAAGCTAATTGGCATACAGCAGTTCATGCCACTCACTGGGCAGTAGTCCCAAAGGCCTGGCACTGCCTTGCTCCCATTTGCTCCTTCTGGATCTGTCAAAGCTTCCCCCCAGCTCAATTCCTTCTGTTAGCTGGGGCTAGAATCATCAACTCCAGAGAAGGAAGAAAAGGTCTCTACTTGTCTTCTTCCATCACAAACACACATATGGGTTGGCTGGAATGTCCCAGAAAGTAAAGAGCACTCAATACATGAAAACTAGAAGACTTACAGAGCAAGTGGTCATGTCTGTGACAGTGGGAATTTGGGTGAAAGTGGGAAGGGTTCAGTACCTGGAGTAGAAAGACATTGGCACTAAATCTTAGAACCGTTGGTTCACCCTCTTGGCTATGATATATTTTTAGACTACAGGTAGGTGCTGTTAAAAATGAGAAAGTCCCAAAGTGGGAGTCTGTGTCCTGCTGTGCTACTTGAGTGTGCACAATAAGCTCTGTGGATATCTGAATATATATAGGGAGAGCCAAGGTCAGGAAAAGAGGAAGGAAAAGGAGGAAGGATGGGACTTGGTATAGTCATCCCTGATTATATAGGGGATTCTGAAAACCAGAGATGCTTATTCCCTTGCATAAAGTGTTCTATGAAGTGAAGGAATATAGTGTGATACTAAGAATGTTTGGATCCAATAGAAACAGGACTCTGATTGCATTTCTGTATGATTCCCTGTTTACCTTCCTCATGTTCAGGATTCTGTCTGGCAGGGATAAGGGTGGGGAGAGCCAGCATCTTCCTGAGCTTGATCTGTTTCAACATAACCAACTCACCACTTCCAGGCTTGAGATACTTAAGTAATTCTCAGCAGGATGTCACTAAGGGACCCCTGGATCTCAGAAGGTGGCCTCACGAAACTGAAGATTAACACCTGTTCCCACAGGCAAACAGATAAACCTTGCCGTGTCTAGTCTACTGCATGGAGTTCTATGAAAAGGTTTGACTTGCCAGGAGGCAGCATTTGGCTCTGATAAACTGCTGCTCTACACTAGCACATAAACTAATATATGGGACACTCCAAAGGACCAAATCAGGTTCAAGGCAACTAACCACATTTTGGATGCAATAAATTTCTATGGAAATGTTAAAACACCCCAATTCGTAATGCCTGACGTCCAATTAAAAGTGACCAGTCCTCTGAAGAATGGGGGGGGTTAAATAGACGGGGAGTAGAATCAGTCAAAAGTGACTCTGGGCTAATGACGGAGGTGTCGGAACTAGGTGACAAGGACACTAGAACAGCTGTAACTCTGTTTTACCTGCCTTAAAATGTGGAGGGGGAAAATGACATGGCAAGGGGAAGATGAAAGATATCCCCCAAAATACCCTTGAACTTCTGAAGCAAAAAATAAAATCTACAATAGAATACAAGAATATATATATATGTACATATTAAGGCCTCAGGTTAAGCGTGTGCCAGTACTTCAGTCCTCAGCATCTGGTAATTAATTGAGGCAAGAAAGCCTGCTCTTTGTTTTGACTCCAACTCTGGTTTACCCTTTGTGGTTTATAGTTTGTTTGTTGTGGTTACTATGAAAACATACATGACCTAAAAAAAAAAAAGCACAAGGAAGAAAGAGTTTATTTTGGCTTATGGTGCCAGATTGAGTCCACAAGGACAGGGAAGGCTTGGTGGCCAAAGCAGGAAGCTGGCAAATCACATTTCAATCACATACAGGAAGCAGAGAGAACAAACTATAAGTCAGGGGAGGCAAAGCCCATACCCAGTGACATGCTCCCTCCAGTACGGCTCCACTTCTTAAAGTTTCCAGAACCCCCTTCTGCAAGCAACAGCATCAACCAAAAATCGAATGTTCTAATACGTGAGTCTGTCTTGGTCTCACATGTCTGCCATAGCCAACAGTTTAGCATCACCGCTACAACCAAGGCTTCACTTTCAAAGCTTCATGCAATGGCTGCTTGGGGTCTCTTGACCTCTCAGAGTCCTCTTGCCGAAACCCCAGCAATGTCGCACCCTGGTTGGCCTCGGTGGTTCTCTGAAACTTCAGAGGAAGAGCCCACACTTTAGCAACACCTCCTTGCATGTTTACTTCTCATTTAGCTGCTTACAACAAACCTGCTTCCTTGCTCAGTGGTTTATAATAAACACACCGAGTTTCCTGACTGCCGGTGTCTCTCCATCATAGCATATGGCCCACTTCATCTCAGCCTTTCTGTACGTGTGCCTGTCTGCCTGTCTGTCTGTCCCTTCTTCACTCCACTGTTGTCCCAGTCAACTCAATCCATAAAACTGCTCAGATTGAGACTTGAGTGGGTAAAATTTTCATTTGGTTTAATGTTTTGAACATTTGAACAAATTAGTGAGGCTTGTTTTTATAGTCCTCTTAAGTATGTGGTTTGAATCTAGGAATAATAAGTCACACTAATAAGGAGGCTTCCAGTAATCTCATTACTCTCTGGGCATGACAGGGCCTCACGAGTATGAAGCATCTGAACGTCCTGGTCTCATGAGAAGTGAGTCCTCAGGGAGGATGTGTGGCTCTGACCTCCCACCAGGGGACATGGAGAATTTCATTCATAGAATGTCTTTGCTTCCTTTTTGAGTAGCTTTGCCACACAGAGCAGACTCTCATTCACAGGCTGTTCTAAATTTATATCATCTTACCCAGTGAGGGAAGTACAGAAGAGTGCTGCTCCTGATCAGACATGATTAAGATCCAAACATTTCTTAAAGGCAGCTAGTTACCCTGTGACTGTGTGATCATTTATCCTCTCGGTTAATACATTGAACTGGGTGATGAAGGGAATGAATGAGGAATGAAATTCAACCAGTTTCCTTTTCTTACTATTATGTTTTCTCTAATCCATACCAGAATAACTGCTTCTCTTCTAGATTTTGAATGTGATTGAATATATCTTGGTATCTCACTCATGACTATTGTTGCTATAATGATGACGTTCTAGTTTGACTTCTGTTACTATATTAAAACCCTGACTAAAAACAACTTGGGGGTTGGAGAAATAGCTCAGTAATTAAGAGCACTGGCTGTTCTTCCAGAGGATCTGGCTTCAATTCCCACCATCCACATGGCAGTTTATAATTGTTTGTGACTCCAATCCCAGGGTATTTGATACCCTGTCTGGTCTTTGTAGACACTAGTCATGCATATGGTGTACAGATATACAGGCAAGGAAAATTTCCATACATATACAAGTAAATAGGTAATTTTGAAAATCAGCTTGGGGAGGAATTTATTATTTCAGCATATACTTTCAGGTCACAATCCGTCATTTGAGGAAAGTCATGACAAGAACTCAAAGCAGGAACCTGAAGACAAGCACCTTGAAGGAAGTCTACTAACTATCTCATTCATTGGTTCATGCTCAGCCTGCTTTCTTATATAGTCCAGACCCACTCTCTTCGGGATGTGCCACCCATAGTGGATTGGGACCTCTCACATCAATCATTAATCAAAACAGACTCTCATAGGCATAGTCACAGGCCAATCTGATCTGTAAAATTCCTTAATTGAGGTTCTCTCTTCCCACATAACCCTAGATTGTGTCATGTTGGAAACAAAAATTAACCATGATGGGTGACATCTTTAATGTGAGCATAATGACAGATATTGTTGATTATCTGCTGTGAGAAAATCAATAAATAGTCAAGTATCCATTTGACACTAGATCATGCACTGACCTATATCTCTTCTAATTGCCCAAACAACTGCAGTGATAATCCCTTTCTTCTTGCAAATCAGGAAACTGAAGCTCAAGAAGACTTAACAACCAAAGTAACAACAGCCAATCTGAAACAAACCTCCCTTTCTTCCACTACAGCAGCATCTCCTATCAGTTAGGCCTCAGGACCAAGGAAGGAACACTTTAAGAGAGAAAAGCTTACATGTCAATCATGTCACCCAATAATTCCTCCTGGAACATCCTTGCCTCAAGCCTGTCTCTTTGCTAGAAGGCTCCTTGATGAAGTAGGCAATGCAGGCTCTTCTGTGTCCTGATAAAGAGTAGGCTGGGCCACATGAGCAAGTGCTCAGGCTACTCCCACAAAGCCTAGTCCTGCCTGGATACAACTGAGCACACAGTCTTCTCTTTCACTGGTTTATTGATCAACTCTTAGTATTCAGATCTTGGCAATGGGCTGATTTAAAGCTTTTCAAATATATCACTGGGCACTTTCTGCTTCTCTGTAAGCCTCAGAGGCTTAGAAGTAACAAAACTTAAATGTGCCCTGCCTGATGTTGGTATAACTTACTCTTCTGAAAGAATTCCAGCCTCAGGCCCAGAAAGAGGCAAGTTAAATAGAGGTCAATTGGCTAGAAGCAAGCAGCCCTTCAGGATAACAACCCGTTTCCCCTGTGAAACATTTTCACCTTTAAATCTCTGAATCATGAAATCTGAAGAAGTAAAGAGGAGCAACAAATGAGTGTAGAACAACAGCAGTTCTTGGCAGACATGATGAAGGATCATCATGACTAGAGAAAATTCCTTTCATTCCACGGATTGCTTCTAAATATAGTTGTGAATCACATAATGACAGAGCAAGTTCTGAGAAATTAATGGTCAGGAAATTTTGTCATTGTGAGAACAACATGGGCATACTTACAGCAACATACTGACTGGCTTTTATTGTCAACTTGACACCAACTGGAGTCACATGGGAAGATGGGACTTCAAGTGAAGAACTGCCTCCATAAGATCATCCCGTGGCTGTCTGTGGGACATTTTCTTGATTGTTTGACATGGGAAATTCAGGCCTACTGTAGACCTGGACTGTCTAAGAAAAGTAGCTCAACATGAGCCAGAGAGAATCTAGTAAGAGGTATCTCTCCATTATTCCTCCCTCCACTCTCAAGCTCCTGCCTTGGCTTAGTGAAGACTATAACCTGTAAGCTAAAATAAGTCTTTTCATCCCCAGTTACTTTTGGTTAAGGTGTTTATCATAGCAGCAGACTCAGATTAGCACAAAGTAGCAGCATGACTACAATATTATTATGGAATATAATCCTATATAATCACCACTATATACAGCCTGGTATGGACCAAAACACTGAGAGCAATGCATGAACATGAGTGTCAGAACCAAACACAAATGGAAAGCTTTAAACCTCACAACGGAGATGCTCCTCAGAGATATGACTGGGGTTGGCCTCATCTAAGGAAATTCTTTTTAGCTCTTTTTACATGCTCTTTCAATGATGTATGAGGCAGCACTTAAATGAAAGTAGTTGTATATTAAAATATTAAAATATTTCCCTATATGTCTAAAAATTATGAAAACCATTGTGGGGAGCTGAGAAAGTCCAGAGAAAATGTGCCAGGAAAAGAAAAATGAATGTACCTTGTTTGCCGTGGGCATGGCCATATCAAGGACCAATGCCTCAGACCAACAGGAAATCAGCAAAAGTTTCCACTTGGGTGAAGTTTAAAAGGATAGCAAAACCTTCCTATGGTCTGGTGTGGGAAATGCTTCTGTATATGTGCTGCTTTTTATTGGTTAATGAATAAAGAAGCTACTTTGGCCTGTTGTTAGGACAGAGTAAAGCTAGAGTAAAACTAAACTGAATGCTGACAGAAAGAAGTCGGATTCAGTGAGATGCCCATGTAGCCATGTAGCTGCCAGCAGAAGATAGACATGCAGGAAACTTGCTGGTAAATCACTAGCCTCGTGGTAAAATATAAAATAATGGAAATGGGTTAATTAGAGATATTAGAGCTAGCTAGCAATATGCTTAAGCTACTGACAAAGCAGTGTTTTGAATAATGTAGTTTCTGTGTAATTATTTCAGGTCTGAGCTGCCGGGAAATGAACAAGCAGCCTCTACCAACAGTGGTCAAAGTGTGAATGTTTCCAAAAGCTAGCAATTGCAGCTTCCTCCTCTTGGATGCTTAAGCCTGAGACTGCTGCCTACCGAGACCTTCTAAGGAGACTGATTGACCCCCTCCCCCTAAGCCATACATAATAGCAATGCTGAGTGCTGGATTCTCCAGCAGAAAGAGTGGGAGGCAGAGCCAGACCTGCCAGACTCTCCCTGGGGCTGATAGTGAGTGTTGCATGACTCAACCCTCCCCCCTGGGCATGGGGGTGGGGGACACTGAGTCGGGAGTCTGTCAAAGCAGGATCTCATTTAATTGTATCAGGCAGGGACTTATATAGTGTTGTGATGGATGTGGAGAAGCTTGGAATGGGCCAAGGCAGAGCAAGGAGCAAGGGCCAATAATATTCTGCTAGTGGTGGCTGGACAGAGGTGGGCCTAGGTTGGGTAGCCAAAGACAGGTCTCCTCGAGCTAGGATCAGGAAGTTCCACTAGGCCTCACCAAACTCAAGTTAGGCTTACGAAGTTAAACTGGGCCTCATGCCCAGGCCTCATGAGGCCCAACAGCTGAGGATCTGAGTTGTTGCATAGTAGGTGTGATTCCTTCAGAAAGTGTGTCACCTACCTTTTCTGTACATGTGTCTCTCTGTCTGTTCCTTTTTCATTCCCTTACATCCCCAGTCAATTAGGACCTCAACATTCAGGTCCGTGGCAAAATATATATTTCTATCTCTTATGAATTGTTTCTCTCTCTTATAAATTTTAAACTTACTAGTTAGGGCACAATCTCATATGTTTATAAAAGATATGGTTTCTGTATTACATGTTGTCAATGTGTTTTCATGGTCTTCTCAACAGATCTTTGATTATGTAAGTGTGTTCAATGTTAGTTGACAATTAGTTATCTTGAGAGAATACTAAATAACAGTAGATATCTCCCGACTACTTGTCAAAATAAAAACAGTTCATGCCATGAAGAACATAGCTGCAAAACAGAGAAACAAACAAACAGAATATTCAATGCACTGAAAATATTCATGGCACAAATTCATTGGCAAACACAGGCTTCATTGCCAATCTAACAAGCAAATCAGAACTATTTTGCATCAGAAAAGAAACAATTTTTCAAAGTCAAATAAATGACTCATGATTTAAGATGTATTCCTTCTTAACAATTCTCTCCTTTCTGAGTTTTGTCAGAAAGTAGGTGAAGGAGACTAGATGGGTGAACTACCTGGATGACATCAAACTTAATGCCACCTGTGTCTTTCAACCAATAATCCTTGGCTTACTTTCTTGCCCCTGTCACTATGTCTTGATTTGGAGCCTTTACTTTTGTTCCCTCTGGAAATAGGCTCAGTACAACTGGGACTGGCTATCAAGCGCCTTCCCTTTGAAACTCAGAAGGGTCTGGTAAGACTGAATTGGATAAGGAAATCCTGCAGGAGTAGACTTGTTCCTAGGTACAACTTTCTCTTTCCAGCCTTCCTTCTCCCCTTCTTCCTCCTTCTCTTCATCAACCCTTAGGGGTATAAGCACCTCTTCCTCCTCCATTTCTGATGCTCCTTTACACACTTATTTCCATGCCTTCGGATGACACAGATTTTCTCATCACATTGAGACATCACCAGAGGAAGCAAGCCTGTGAAACTAAAGTGCCAGATTGTCTTATTCTCACCATTTCTTCCAAGATCTTCTGAGGGTTCATAACACATTTTTATAAACCCACTAATTTTTTTGAAATTCATTAGTGAAAGGTATTTTGGAATAATCCAAACAGAACTCCCTCCAATAATAGAGCTTCACATCCCATTAGAGTTTCTGTATTTAGCAAACAAAAATTCACAACTTCAAGCTAAACTTGTTTTAGAGAAGTAGTACGAAATTTCATTATTTTAAATATTTTATGACATATAACTTATTTTAGAAAAGTATTAACTAAACCACAAATCATGCTCTTTATTTCAAATATTACATGGGAACATTTATGCCAAAGTCTCTGTTTTCTGTTCATTTGAAAAACAAATTTAAATGGGAATTCTATATTTTGTCCAGCAGCAAACCAATAAACCCGGATCCTCTTCCAGTTGGACTCTAAATACCAGGGTAAGCTTTTCATGTCCCCAGTGAGACAAAATTGTCTTCTTAAGCCATAATTTGACTTTCAGAAAAATCTGTGCTAACTAATCTTATGCAACCTTGTCTGTTTGTTTGTTTGTTTGTTTCGGCTCATCATGGCCCCAGACACACAGATTAAAAATGAGAAACATTGTGAGATGTTATCTATGTGCTTTCTCTTGGGATTCAGCATGGAACATGTGTTTGAAGAAGTGTGGTATTGTTAGAACCTTTTCCATGGGGAACTATAAGCCATACCTACTCCCCTCCCCAAAAGGTCCTAACGGCAAACCAAAGTGCTATCTTTCCCAAATTCAACCAGGAGAACCAATGAGTTTATTAGACTTACTAAGAGATAATGGGTGAGTGGTTTCTGGCAGGGGTATGAGTGACCATAGAGCAGTTGCAATGAAAAATCTGTACCCAGCATGGATGATAGCATCCCCATGGCTGTATTGATGGAGACCTACCCAGTTAGCCATGCTCAGTCTATATGATCTAGCCCCTCCCCACTAAGGCAACATGCAATTAAGAGTGGAATTATATACAAATGGCTAGAAAGAATATCTGGGTACTCAGGTGAGGGTCCCATGACCTACCCCATCCCCTTCCATGAGAAAAGTCAGTAGTCAACAAGCCGGACTGACAGCTGATCTCATGAAGACAGGAGGCTGTTTTGCTGTGAGGACCTCATTCTACATGTGATTATAGACTACAGTAGAGCTCCAGTTAATGGGGCAGAACAGTAGAGGGAATACTGTCTTGAGATCATTTGAGTCACACACCAAAAAAAAAAATGCTACAGCAGTGTTCTCAAATGTTTTGTACCCTTATTTAAGCAGCGAATAATAGTGATACAATACATATATCCATATATATGGAATTGAAATATAAATGCCCTTAAATGTTTGCTATCACTTCATTCCCACAATGGTTTTTCCTATGCTAACCTATCTTATTTTTTCTATAAAAAGAGTTGATTGCACCCAAGTAACTTCAAGAATCACAAAAGACAGGAGATAATCCCAGGGCTAGAGTCTGTGAATAAGAAGCAAGAAGAGAGAGGGAATAGTGAATGACACTTAGAATGAGCATGTCACTAAGACAAGTAGCTTGCCATGGAGAGGGTGGAGGAACCATCGACTTAAGAAGAAAGGCTTTTTGCAGACAACTAACTCAATCACAGAAATTTCAGACATTTAATTCCTGTGTTCAGAAGAGAAAATATGAAGATGTTACTGGAAAGAGTGAGATTGCTTTCCTGTGTCTGGAAAGAAGTAATTCATCTCTCAGTCTTCCTGACTTCTTGGTTAAACCTGCAACACTCTCCTCAAATGACCAGTTCCTTCAGCTGATGTCCTCAGGCTAAGACAATGACCTAGACAAAGGCCATCAGAAGGGAATTCCTGCATTTTTCTCTCTATCGAAACTACTAGTTCATCCAGGATACCCTTGGACTTCCTTCTCCAAACTGAGTGCTCCATGTCTGTAAGAGATATTGTGTGCACCTCTGTTACCCTGACAACGTGACCTTATACTTGCTCAATGCAGTACTATAGTGCTGGATTATAGTGCTCTGATCAGCAATGGAAAAAGACGAACAAGCAACAGTAAACCCAATAGCTTTGTTCTGAGTACCATCCAGCCTTATTCTAAAGTTCATTCTAAATCTCTGTCACTGAGTGAACAGCATGGAACCCTGAGATCCCATCTGTCTTTTGGTAGAACAAGTATTTAGCCATTCTGTTGGAAAGCTGTCTCCATGTCATGTTGGTTAATAGAGCCCATCAAATTCTAACTCTTCCTTTTGATCAGATCCTGTCCCATCTGACCTTTCAGGCAATTAGGACATTGATTGCTTCTTTCCCTCCTCTGTATTGTCAATCACTCCCTCTCTACTGGACAAAGCAAATATTACCTGTCCTTTACATCTGCTTAAGTAGGTCCTGTGTTGGAGGGGGGGACAAGGGGTTGTTGTTTATTTGTTTTTAATTTGCCTTCAACCAACACTGGTAGGCCCAGCTTACAATCTCAGTGATTTAGGATGCTGACACAGGAGCATTACAGCTTTAAGGCTTGTCTGGGCAACATAGCAAGAGACTGTCTCAAAGTAAAAATGATAGGTATGGGGCCAGCTCAACAGCCCAGCAGGAAAAGGCATCTGCCATCAACCTGTGGATCTGAGTTGGTCCCCAAACATGCAGTGAGAAGGGGAGAACTGACTCCAACAAGTGTCCTCTTTTTTTTTTAAATAAATCTTTATTTATTATGTATGGTATTCTGCCTGCATGTATGCTTGGATACAAGAAGGGGGCACCAGATTTCATTATAGATGGTTGTGAGCCACCATGTGGTTTCTGGGAATTGAACTCATGACCTCTGGAAGAGGAGTAAGTGTTCTTAACCTCTGAGCCATCTATCCAGCCCCAAGTGTCCTCTTACACAGCAGCTGTTTGGCTGCATACATATACAAAACAGAGAAGTGTGTTTTGTAAGTAATCATTTTGAAATAGGAGGGGCCAGAGAGAAGGCTTGGTGCTTAGGAGGACAAGCTGATCTCCCAGCAGGCCTGGGTTTGATTGGCAGCACTCACCTGGCAGCTTACAATGATTTGAACAGCAGTTTCAGGGAATCCCACACCCTCTTCTGGCCTCTGCTGTCACCAGTTATACATGTGGTAAACAGACATACATGTAAGCAAAATATCCACATGCATAAAAAGTTATTAAAGATTAATCTGCAGATGCAGCCCAGTGACATGCTTACCTAACTTGGATGAGACTGATGTAAATTCACTCTTCCATGGGTGTGGGGAAGGCACCTCCCTCTGATTACTGGGTTTTCTCTCCTCCCTTCAGCCCTCTAGAGAGCTTCTGTCTCCAGATACTAACCTTAGCTAGTTTGCCTTCACACCCAACACTGCACCCAAAACACCCACATTACAGAAGTCACCACGGACTTCTGTTCTGTTTAATTGAATGGAGGCTTCTCATGTCTCATCCTCTTCGACCTTTAACCAGAGTTGGGCAGCTTCTCACTCCCTTCTTGAAACACCCTGAGCCTGGCTTCCTAGTAATACACCCATCTTCCTCACTTTGCCTCCTTGTCTTGGCCATTTTGTTTGCTGATATAGCTATCTCTGATTTCTTCTTAATTGTAAGAGGGTCATTTTCTATTTATTTTGGTGTATGTTACTAGTACAAAACAATTAATTCTATTATTACATTTTCATACAAGTGCATAAGATACTTTGATCACTTTTTTCCCCTCCATTACCCACTTCAACTATGTTTTTGCATGTTGGGAGATCTTTTCTCTTGCATATATATA
>LOEQ01001418.1:181907-209480 GCA_001685075.1 Bramus lutescens
TATATATATATATTCTCACAGATGTAAAGACATAGATCTGTAGTTCCAGATATTCAGCAGGCTCAGACTGAATCACTTGATCTCAGAAGTTCAAGATCAGCTGGAGTATTGTGTATATATGTAGGCATGTGTTTAAATATGTACTCATATATCTATATATGCTATGTATAAGAATATATTTTAAAAGAGAAGAAAGAAAGATGGTAGTCCCTTAGTTTTCACTACAAAATGGGAACTCTAGTCATACAGTTGTTTCCTAAGCTAATCCTTTTGGTTTTATCCCAGTATGAATTTAATGTTATTCTATCCACATTAAAAACACCATGCCAGGTGTGTCCAGGCCTCAGCGTGTGAGCCATATACAGCTGAGAACTCAAAGTAAAATTATAAATTGACTTAAAACATTAGGAGATATTTTTGTAGTTTATTTGTAGCTCAATTGCATGGCTCTTGAGTGTGAACTTTGCAGATGACAACTTCCTGTCCAAATGTGAAAGGTTAATTCTACATGAAGGCTAGGCCAAGTCACTGTCAGATATCACCTATGCTCTACAGTATATCTTCTTCTTCACCCTCCTGTCCTCCAGTCCCAAATCTATTCCCCATTTCCAAGTCACAATTACAATAAGTCACTTCCCTGTTGAAGTAGAAAATCATTTCCCATCAGCACAGTCTAAACTCCTGAACGTGGTCCACAAGACCTGGTTTGGTGGGCCCCTGCACACTTCTGGCTGCCCCCCTTGTTTCCCACTCAGCCCTCATTGCTCCCTTACTATGCTGCTTTCTTTAGTTTCTTAAACGTCAAGTTCTTTTCTAGCCCATGATCTTTGTAGATATTCTCCCTACTTCTCAGGCTCCCCATCCCTTTTACCACTATAGTCCCTGCTTGCCATCCCTTTTGGTGGCAAGGCCAGTATTAATTCTTAAAGAGATCCACTTGAGCCACTCTCTCTCATCTCATCAATCTAAAATAAATTACCTCGGCCCTATTCTCTTGCCTCCCTCTTTTCTTTCTAATGTACACTACAGCTTATGATCAATAAATGTCCTCACGTTCATTTGTTTCCTTAATATGACTTTCCCATTTCATTTTAAGAGCCATGAGAGTGACAGATCACAACTGGAAACACTAGCATGTGCTCAACAAGTTTTAAGCGAATGAATAAGAAATATGTTAACTAATAATTTAAGTTTTATGTTGAATATTGACAAACTTAAATTTTGTGCCTTTCAAAAGCTATCTGAAAGCTTTCTGGGAGCCACATTTATTAAGTGCACAGTGAAGCAAGCACTTGTTATTAGTGTCTACCTCTGGTGTGCCAGATTGGACTTGTGAAGGCTTCAGATTGCTTCCAATTTCAATTTCATACTTAGAGATACCATTTGATAGCAAATACAACACACTGGGACTTTTCATTTGGAAGGACAGTTTACCAACATATCACCTCTTCTACTACATAACAACATCTTACTATAATGGAGCTACCACAAAAATTAAGTCATGTTTCCTATCCATTAGAGTCCAGCCTAAGGAACATGACATCAGAAATCAAGGAGGGGGTACTGTAACTGCGGTGTGAGTTTATTAGTGCTCAGGACAGGGCACGGTCAATATGAGCCAATGTTGATAACAAAGTGGACATGCAGAGGGTGTAGCCTATGGTGCTTAATGGATGGAGAGACCTCTAACACCTAAAAGAACACAGAAGACGGTCTCAGTGGAGGATTAGAGAAGATCAAAGCCTGGTCATGAGCTGATCATGAGTTAACGCAATTGAAATGGAACTAGAGAGAGCAGAGAAGAGAAAAGAGGACAGGAAAAGAGAAATAACACAGAAGGGGAAAGAGGAGGAAGAGTTACTCCTGAAATTTCAGTGTTGTTTTGTTAAATTGAATCACACAGTTCTTAAACAAAGGGTCTAGAACCGTTTGAATTCTTAAAGGCAGTTCTTTCTTCCTCTTTGATAAAGTGCTGAAATAGTAGATAAAGTTCCTCTGTTTCTCCTTGACTCTGTGTTCATCTCCATCACACCTGCCCAGATGTGCCTCCAAACCGCTGGGTGTTCTATTCACTGAAGCAACCCCTCATCTCTAGCCCTCTGTTTCCTCATCTGTGGAACAGGATGGACTAACCTGACCATCTCTGAGTTCCTCTGTAGCCCAGAGAAAGCACATAGGTGAAAGAGTGGAGCATGCACCACATCTCTGAGAAAATGTCAGAAATGCCCCCATGATGAAAGGTTCCCTGCTATGTTCTGAGAACTCCCAGTGTCTCTAAAGGGTGAAGGACAGGCCCTACAAGACCAACTTGGCTTTCTTTTATTGAAAGAAGAAATTTAACTTTTAAGAATGATGAGAAATCTCAAGGGTTTTCCTCTTAACCCTTACATAAATCCAGTGACCGCTTGGCAAGGCAACAAGGCCACTATGTTTAAATCAACAGGAAAAGAGCAGAGCATCAGGGGTAGAAGCATGATTTATCCTGTGGCCAGAGTGTATAAAATTGACTGGAGAAATTAATCAAATCAGACTTGGTAAAGCTGAAGCTGCCCTGTATCCCCTGTGCCTAGAAGCCTTGTCAGAGCCAGCTCTACCATCCACCCTGATTTAGGACACAAGCTGGCTGGCTCCCTCGGCTCTGCCACAGAGTCTAGCTGGATGCATCTGAATTTGCTGTGGTATTCATTTAAACATCACTGTTTAATAGAACTCAGTGATTTGCAGGAGCTAGGTGTGGCAATAAATAAATAGGTAAAATGTTCGTCAATCTAAGGTACCAGCTGTTAGACCCCTACAGAGTTCATGGGTAAGACTGATTTGGTGTCCAGAGGCCCTTTCCCCTTTCTCTCTGTATCTCTCCCTTCTCCCTCCAGGCAAGAGAAGCTGCTGCCAGGTTGGCTATCCAGCCCTCTCATCTCAAGCCGCCCTGAAGCTGCAGGACAGCATGCAGCCTGACATCGCATTCCCTCTACAGCACAGCACAGCTGTGATGGCACTGCTGCAGACACCATGCTGACAGCTCACTCGGACAGAGGCAGCTAATGCCTCTGAATCCAGAGTTACCAGCTCTGTGGGTTGTGACCATGACAACAATGCAAGTCAGTACTGGGGTGCTTCAGCAGACGCCAAGACATTTTTTTTAACCTCTGAACTTTTTCTTCTTTCAGTAGGAAATGGTGCTTAGAATGGCTCTGTTCACTGTTTATTTAGTGGCCATAAGCACCAAGGATAGAAAGGAGAGTAAGATGAGCCAAAGAAATGAAAACACTGCTTTTGAACTTGAAGCGTTCACAATCTGATGTGTGAGATTTTTACATAGTAAATGTATTCACTGCAGCAGGCTCAGTGGCCACATAAAAATATGCACAGGTTGCTATGGGATCCCTGGGGAAGGATCCTAGACCAGGCAGAGCTGTCAGGTGAGCTACGCTGTAAGGAAGGCACAAGAGTCAAATAAAGCAATTTAGAATGCCAGGCCCTAGCTGGGACAGCAGCCAGATCACATATGATTTCATAACACAGAGACATAGCCCATCACATGGTGTCATTGAACATCACAGAATGTCCTAACGCAAGCCTAGATGCATATTACACACCTAAGCTAGATGGTGGATATAAACTGTAGTCCTTTGTTCCTTTGGTCATGATGAACAGAATATGAGAGAAAATGATGTCATCCAGAGGCACAGGGAGCATATGTGGACACAGAGGCCAGTGTACCACAGGGTACTGTCTTAGAGCACATTTGTTTCTGCATGGAAAGGAATACACTCTAAAATGTCACTTAAAGGTATAACATAGCAAATACATAAACTAACAACGTAACTTGGTTGTGCTACCAAGAATTAAGTGCTGTACGAAAATGCATGTACTATGATTTTTGGTAACCAACAGTGAAGTATGCTTGTCCACACCAGCACCTCCATAAACATGTAAGAATTGTGTTGTGCTAGTAAGCAATTATGCAAACACAGGCTCATGGTCATACAGCAAAAAAAGCTTCTAAGGCCAGTGGTATATGCTAAAGACATTGCAGGAAACGGCAAGGTAGGGGGCTAATACCCAAAATAATTCATCTCAGGGTCTTATAACAACTTTATACCTGCTTTACACGTGTGGAAACTGCACTCAGAAAGACTAAATAACTAAGTGAGCATTGCTGCATACCCACTTAAGAATGAAACATCACTTAACACCATTTCCATGAGGTAATTTCATAGCAAATCTTCAAGGGAATAGTGTAGCATATGGTGTTTTCCAAACAGAAATGACCACATAAGATCCCTCATGATGAGTGGGTTTTGGGATGTGTAACATCAGAAATACAAATTCATAGATGAGAAATCATGTTTATGCAAATCATGTAGGCATTCGGTACCAGGAGAGAAATATAATTAATATGTTATATAAATAAACTGATATCATTTCTAATATTGGTGTTCAAGGGAAATGATCACCTAAGGCATTATCATTTGCAAAGAACAACTAAGTATTTAAATAAGAAACTTGTGGTGGCCCTACTGCAGTCTGGATTCATGTCGATGTCTGTGACTCCTGTTACCATCGAGAGCCACGTGAATTCCCCAGCTCTGGGCGGCTACTTGGGGCCATGTTGATGTCCAAGGGCCATGCTGATCTGGGCAACCTGCGCTGCCACCTGGAGCCATGGTGACATCCAGACCCAGGCTGCTGCCGAGGACCATGTCTGGGTCCACGGTCCTACTGCAGTCAGTTTCTTTATTGATGTCTGTGGTCCATGTTGAAGTCCAAAGGCCCATGTTGTCACCAAAGGTCACGAGGAAGCCCAGAATCAGGGCCACAACCTGTAGCTTTGTTGGTGTCCTGGGGCGTGCTGCTGCCAGAGCTGTCCTGATCTGAGTGGCCTGTGCTTCTGCCTAGAGCCAGATGTTATCCAGGCATGAGCTGCTGCTGAGGGCCATATCTGGGTCTGTGGTCCTGCAAAGGCTGGGGTCTGTGTTGATGTCTGTGGCCTATGTTACCTCAGGGAGACATAGGAGCCATGCATGATGAAATCAAAGGGACATGCTGAGCCAGCCCGTCCTTCACTGACCCTGGAAAAGCTGACTCTGCCCCTCTCTGAACACTGTAACCAGAGTTGGCATGGACCCTCATGGAAAAGCTGGCCCCCACACTTGGGAGAGATGGCCCCACCACTCATGAACAGCAAAGGAAAACTGACCCTGATGGCAAGGGTATAGAGGAGCTGGCTCTGCCCTGTCGCCTAAGGTGGGCAGTTCCAATGGCCCAGACTGACCAGTTCAGCCAGCTACCACCCAGGCCCACAGACCCGCCTTGGGTTGGCCCAAAGGCCCTGCTTTGGGTTGGCCCAGCCTTAACATCTACCTTTTACAAGAGGAGGTGAGTAAGCCTAGGAGAGACTGAAGGAGCCTGCCTCTGACCCGCCCTCGTTCCTCGCTGTGAATCTGCATCCCTACACACCCCAGAGTATTTACAGCTTTTGCTGCTCTTCCATCCCTGCCAGACAGAAGGTGTGTATGCCTGGTGCTGCCATGACTGTCTGTAGACCTAAATTCCCATGCATAGGTAAAAAGAATCCATTATAGCCACACCACATATCAGTGTCCTTCAAGTCCTGCTGGCTCTGCTGCAGGAATACAGGGACATCCTTATCTCTACCTGCCTGTCCCTTTCCTGTACATCTGAACCATTTCCAAACTCCAGTGGTGGCAGGGAGCTATTTTTTACCCAAGATCCAGATTTAAAAATGTTTAAGAAGGCAATCAAATATAGTAGATTAAATTGAATTTGCCAACTAATTCTAAAATCAATTTCTTGTCTGATTTAAAGCCATCATATCCTTACGTAGTGTCTAACATTAATTTCCTTCCTATGCAATGCCCTCTCTTGCATCCACCAGTGATGTCCCTAGCACTTTATAACTCCTGTTTTCATTCAGTGGATTTTTTCATGTCCATATCTGACCTATTCTTTTTTATTGATTTTTCCTTGACAATTTCATAAATGTATATAATAGACTCTGATTATCTTCCTTCACCCTCTAGTACCCCCCACCCTTGTCATCCTCCCACCTTCCCTGAAAATCTCTCCCCCATATCCATGTTTTGTTTGGAATTACTGATTGGAACTTGGTGAGTTCACCAGTGTGGACACAACTGAAGGCAATAATGCCCCCTCTTCTATAATTTGCCAGCAGTGAATGGTTTACCTATAAGGGCCGTGAGCCCCTTTCCCAACCATGGCTTACTAACCGCTGGCCTGGCCAGTTTCATGCTGACCCAGTGCCAGTAACTACAGACGTGTTATCTGATGACTGCAATGGCTATGTCTTGCCCAGAAGATGGCCTCTCGTTATTCTTTTCCCTCCTTACAGCCTGTATAAGATTTTACTCCCCTTTTCTGTGCTGTTCCCTGAGTCTGTGAAAGCTGGAATAAATATGATTTTTAGGGCTAAACACCTAATCATCACTTATTCTTAGCCATCTTGGGCAGCTGATCTATTGTTTATTTTTAAGTAATTTGTTTTAAATTTAAATTAAATTTTCTCTAACAGACAGGCAATAAAATATAAACTATACATATTAATGGTGTGCTGTGGGTGTTCCTATAAGTGTGTACTTTAGATGATTTTTAAATAAGGCCAGACATACCCATCTTTTCAAACACTTACTATATTTGTGGTAAAACAATATAAATAACACAAACACACACACACACACATGCACACTGCAATATCAGTCACCTTAAAGTGATAGCACACCAAACTTTTTTCTCAGAACTGTAATTTGGTAACCAATGATTAACCTCTTCTCAGTCCTCCCTTTCCTCTATTAAATATTCACTCATCAGCTGATGAACTCTTGGCTTATCCAGTTCTTGGCTATTGTGAATAACACTATGCGGCACCTGTTCCTGTCCCAAATGGTTATTCTAACTGCACAGAAGTTGATTGACACATAGAGAACTTGGCTCTAGTGAATTTTAATGTGTGGTCATTTTTATTAAGTTTTTTATAATAATGTTTATTACATTTATTTTTTTAAACTGTGGGAGTTCAGGAGCTTCTCCAGCATTACGATCTTATTTCTTCTGTGTACATATCCAGTAGTGAGACTGCGGGGTCAAATGGTAGCTCTATTTTAAACTTTAAAGGCCAGTCATATTGTTTCTCAACATCTAGTTCAATCTCACCAAATTCCCAGGTGCTTCTGTAGCAAAGTCTGTGGACTCCTCACTCAGGAGTCCTCCTATTTTCTTCCTTCTCCACAGAGTCCTGGTTTTCTTTAGTTCTTAGGTGGCCAATTGGCAGTGCCACGGTGATCCTTGATTATTTTGTCCGACACTACAGGGCCATTCCTCTTGTAAAAGATCACTTTAAGAGCAACATACAGGAAGAGTGAGGAAGCTGGAGAAACACTTTCCTACCTCCAGATACTCAAGAACCACCTACGAAAGCTCCTTTGAGTTATGTATGGTGGACACATCTTTCGCTAACCACCGTACTCAGCAGCAGGCTGAGGCAGAACCAACACCGCAATTTTCAGGTCAGCCTTGGCTACATAGTCAGTTCAAGGCCAAACCTGGACTACACAGCTTGACCCCTATCTAACAGGAACAAATGAAAACAAAAAATAATCACCAAGCAATGAAACAAGAGAAAACAAACAGAAATTTAACACCACAAGTTTTGTTTTGTGAAGAATCCTTAACTTGACTCATATTCTCTCCCCAATACTGTGTGTGTATGTGTGTGTGTGTGGTATGTGTGTGTGTGTGTGGTATGTGTGTGTGTGTGTGTGGCTAGGGCATGAACACAGGGTTACACACACACACACACGATAAGTGCTCTACCACTGAGTTAAATCCTGCTATATCCCTAACCCATCTTTCCCTTATATTTTAAGGGTATTTTACTTAAAATATAATATTTACTTAAATATATACTAGTCCTTGCCCATTTTACTGTCTCATAACAGAACCCAACTCTGCACCTATTTTCCTTTTCTTTTGCCTATCCACCCCGTGCTCCACCAGCACATTCTAGGAAATGCCATCCAAGAATGTTGATTCAAGTTTACACACCTTTCATCAGTACTCTTTCTTAAGAGGCTCCTACATAGTGGGTGTTCACATTTCCTACTGTAGTTTAACATTTTTGATGCTTTTTACACATTCTAGAAAAATAAGCTCTCGTTACCTGCTGTCTTCTGGCATTTGATAGTCTTCTCTTCCTTGTCTACAGCACATCTGCACCACCGATTTACTAGATCACTCTTCTTTTAATGTAAGTACAAATGGCAAAGCTGCAGTAAATAAGTAACCCTTGACCCTTTGTTTTGCAAGCTGATTCTAAACGTTCGCTCTCGTGCATTCTTGTATTACTTTTAGTCCTTCCACCTGTGCCCCAACTGTGACTGAGGTTCCAAAGCTGTCCTCTTGTCTCAGCTTGTCTCTTTGCCCCTCCCTTCACACATGCCCCGGATTTGAGTAATGGATTATCATTTTCAGAGGCATAGGCATGCTGCACTGGGTTGCACAACTGACACACTCGTATTATCACCAATGAATACAATGAATTAGCACAAGAGTTTCTAGTCGACATTATAATCTAGTCATTCAGGCTCTGTGGCTAGTGTGTATAGAATTTAGACTAGAAACATCTTTGAATGGGATGGGGGGTGCTGGAGTATCTTCTGATCACCCTGTATTGCTACCACTTCCACATCAGCCTTGGCCATCTGAGGATGCATACTACTCTCTACTGATCTGTCTTAGTTGGGGTTTCTGCTGTTGCAAAGAGATACCATAATCACGGAAACTTTTATTAAGAAAACATTTAATTTGGAGTGGCTCGCTACAGTCTCGGTTCAATATCATCATGATGGGAGCATGGCAGTGTGCAGGCAGACATGGTGCTGGCTACATCTTGATCAGAAAGCAACAGGAAGTGGATTCAAGCACTGGGCGTGACTTTGGCACGTATGAGACCTCAAGTCCACCCCCACAGTGACATATTTCCTCCAACAAGGTCATACCTACTCCAATAAAGTCACACCTCCTAATAATGCCCCTCCCTGTGAGTTTATGGGGGGAAATTGCATTCAGACTACCCTATGATTGCTCCAGGATTTGCTGAGCTGTGACATGGTCAGGCGATAGTATTCAGTAGGCACTCTGTAGGTGTATCATCCCTTAGTGATGCTGAGTGAAGGGATCAGTTGTGAGACTTTCCAAGTTCTGGGTAGTGGGTGTTAGCAGAGGGAGAGAAAGAGCTCCCACTGTGTTTCCTTTCGCTCTAGTTGGAACTGAATGTTGCAGACACTAACCAGGACTGAACATGGTACTCCCTGGCTCAAATCTTATAGGTGATCACTGGAAATCTCCATATGCCTGAACACTGATAGTTTGTTTTTCTGGTGTGTGCTCATTTTCTATATAAAGCAGCAGATGTTTTGTTTTGCCTCCTTCCCCTCTGTCCGTTGCTCAGAACGTGGGCGATATTAACCAACTGTGACAGGCTTCAGGTTTTTATTTATAGCAGTGGAGACTATCATGTATTTGGAGATTTCTAGGTCTCTGAAGCTGAGACTTTGTGCATTCTCAACTTAAAATCCTAAAGGGCAGGAGTTCTAGAAGCTCAATGTTTCTAAAAGTTAAGCATTAGGGTCATAGGGGAGTATAGGATTGGAGGACACCAATGGAATTTCATCTCGTTCACCAAGGCAAAAATACATAATGCCTTAGGTGGTTAAAACTGTGAAGTTTTAATTATAGAAATACATACATTGCTATAGGAAATGATCTCTAACTTGGCAAATTATCAAAAACACAAGATTAAAAGGGTTCATGTTGAAAGATCAAAATGTTGATTACTTTGATAATTTATTTTAGCTAACATCAATTTCTGTGTGCAGTATTCATCTGTTTCCATTTCTAAGTGTTTATTCAAACTAAATGGAAGCAGATATCACACAAATACTTTATCATTAATGTTCCAAGAAAGTTTACGTGGAATAGCCAAGAAGTAGAAACAATTGAAACATTCATCAGATGAATGAATAAAGTTGTGGCATGTGTGCTTGATGGCATGCTGCTTGACAATAAATGCGATGCCAAGCATTGACACAGTGTGCATATCAAAATGAGCATGGCAGCTGGGGCGAAGGCTGAGTGCAGAGTTCTTGCTGCACAAGCGTGAGGACCTAGTTCAGATCCCCAGCGCCCATGTTAAAAGCCAAACATCATAGTGTCCTATAATCCTAGTACTCAGGCGTCAAAGGCAAGAGGATCCCAAGAGCTCACTGGCCAGCTAGTCTAGGGGTTTTGGTGAGGTTCAGGTTCAGGTTCAGTGAGAGGCTCTTTCTCAAAAGGCAGAGGTGGGGCAAGGGGTGACCAATAGAGGACAATGTGAATCATTAACCTCTGACCTCCACATGTGTGCGTGTGTGTGCGCACACACACACACACACACACACACACACAAGACAGACAGATACAGAGAGGAGTAGAGAGGGAGAGAGAGAAAGAGTATGTCAAGTGAAAAAAAAGTACATCAAAAAAGAATATATATTACATTGGTGGATTTATGCAAAACTCTAGGAAATGCAAATCAAATAATTTTCTGGCAGAGACTGAAAATGGTATTGTGTTTTTAATTTTAGTTCCATTGTGTTTATTGTTAGTATAGAGAAAAAACTGTAGGTCTTTATATCTATGACTTAGTCACAGGAGAGCTGGGTTGTTTTTTCTTTTTTCTGAGATTCCTTATGTCCTATTTTGACAATAACATGCTATTCAGTTCAAGACAATTTCTTTCTTACTGTTTGCTGTGGTTTTTATATGTTCTTCTTGTCTGTTGTAGTTTCCAGAATGTCTCTTAATGTGTCGAACATGACTGGTAAGCGGTCACTTTTCCTACCATGCTCCTAAACTCAGAAGGAAAGCATCTGCTCTTTAACCAACTTGATGTCGCCCATAGCCATTCTGTACATGTTCTTTATGAAGCTGATCAAGTACCCTCCTGTTATATTTTTTGAGTGTTTTTTTTTATCACGAATAGGTATTGAATTTCAAATACTTGTTATAGGTCCACCACTTTTCTATAGAGCTGCTTGATATTCAACCCCTGTCCTCTCAGGCTCTCACCTTTCTTTCACCTCCCTTTTCCATGATTTTCCTGAGATTTAGGTATAAGAACTGTGTCATATATGTATCAATCACAATTGGGGACCCCATGGTCACTTATTCTCTGATTTCAACAAATTCTCTGATGTATGGATCTCTGTAGCTGTCCCTATATGTTGCAGAAAAAGAAACTTCTTTGACCAGGGATCAGAGATACACTTCTGTAGACACACAGGTAAATATTCAGGTTGAAGTTAGGAATCACACTGGGTTAAGAAAATGGGAGTAATAGGGTCTATGGCCATTTTAGCCATTGTAGTTGGCTAGGTTTACAGTAGTAGGCATGAATGCCCCCACTACCAAGCAGACCTTAGATTCAATTAAAAAGCAGTTGGTTACTCTCAAGATAAAAGTGTCACTATTGCCCCATTGACGGTATCTTGCCTGGCTGGTCATTGTTGTGGTTCATAGGCCTTAACGTTTGGTGGGACTGTTGATTGCTTTTCTCCCCTGGCAGCTTTCATAGCACATTATGAACATATTTCTTCTATGAACTCAACATTGAATTGACCTTGGATTAAGTAGATTGATCTTCATAATGTGGATGGACCTCATTCAGTCAGTGAAGGCCTCACTGTCAAGAGCCTGGTGTCTTCAGCAAGAGAGTTCTCTCTGTGGGTGACTTTCTCACCCAAAGGACAACTTTTTCTGAGTTTTCAGGCCACCTCTTGCCCTGAAGATTTCGAACTTGCCAATTTGTACGATCCCGTGAGCCACGTCCTTAATTAAGGTCAGTCTCCCGACACAAGCACACACACCGTTGGTTCCATTTCTCTGGAGATCACTGAGTAACATGGCAACACACCAAGTGCTGCCAAGATCAGTGAATAATTCTTCACTTCTCATATCACCCAAGCTTCTAGAAACCTCCTTCTTGAAATCTCTTCAAGTTATCTTTTAAAAATATTCTTTCTTAGATTTTTCTCTCCCTTTACTGGCCACTGCCCAAATCACTTTACAGTCTTCTAAACTTTGGTCTTTGGTCTTAGATGTTTTGCTCTTTGTTGAGTCTTCTCTTTCAATCCCCCTGAGGCTTTTGATAAACAATTCTTTACTTCAACATAAGCCCTCTATTCAAGACAAACACACACAAGTTGTGATGGTTGATCTTGTTTGTTAACTTGACTGAATTTAGAATCAACCACAAGATGCTGAGCACACCGGAGAAAGGTTTGCCCATCTGCCTTGTGACTGACAGACAACACTGTTGCTCCTGGTGATGCTACTGAATTCCTTAACCGGTATTAGAACCCAGATTCTTCAGGGTTCTAGTGTAAACTGAAGATTGGCAGCCTTTGAGGAATCCTCCAGGCCATCGGTGCCTAATTGGGACATCCAGCTTTATAAACCGATCAGTTATTAACTTTTCAACCTCTCCAGTATGAAGCTGGGCTACCCAGATGATATCATATAAGCCAACCTAAAAATTCTCTCTTAGAAAATTCTTATCTGGTTGATTTTGTTCCTTTAGAGGATCCTGACTAACGTGTGTGTGATGAGCTTTCTTGGTTTTCCATCTGTTTCACTGGCATTCACAGCATCCAAACTGGAACTCCAACCTCTACCATCCACTCCTTATTCCCCTTCCCTCCTTTAGCCTTCCTCATCTACCAATCCATGCAACTGCTCTAACCTCTACTACATATCCTGTTTGGTAGCACCCCTGGTCTACTCTACTCTTCAAGTGATCTTAAATCTGTCCACTCTGAATTTTCCACAGGTCTCTTGGTCAAGCTACATTTGTTTCTCCAGCATCACTTGGTGCCTTTTCAGCCTTTCATGTGCATTCAACATGCATCATGTTCTGTGAATGTGTTTTCTGACTTGCCCCCTTACACTATACATTTTCATAAATCTTCAGTTTTATGAGTAAAATTTCTTGTGTTGTATGAAGATTTTTGTTTACTTGTTATCCATTATAATAGTCTCTCTCTCTCTCTCTGTCTCTCTCTGTGTGTGTGTGTGTGTGTGTGTGTGTTTAGAGCATTTTACTCTTCAATCTTCCCTCCTAGTGTCAAGGGTATATCTCTGGCACAGCATAGGAATTGCAGAAATATTTATTGAAAGTTGATTGAACAACTGACTTGGTGTTGGATACCATGGCTCACACCTTTATTCCCAGCACTCAGAAAACAGAAGCACCAGATCTCTGTGAGTTTGAGGTGAGGCCAGCCTGGTCTACAGAGTGAGTTCCAAGTCAGCCAGAGCTACATGACTTGATATAAAAACAGCAGAATTAGAAAGTTTACATATGGAACTAGCTTTTACTCCACTGTAACAGAAAAAGATGATCTACCTCTAGTGACCCGTTTTCTTTATATCTTGTAGAAGAAGTATATTAGATTATTTTTAGCACTCTTTATCTGAGAGATATTCATAAGAACTGTGAGACTGTTCCATGGCCAAACACACATTTTGATATTTGGTGTTTAAACCACTCTTATTAAAAGCTAAACCAGAGGAGTTTCCTCTGTTGTTTCTCTGACGACCCTGCAATGCCTCTTCTCTCTCAAAAATGGACAGTCATGCCTCAGTTAACACAGGGATATGTCCTGAGAGATGCATTATTACTCGTCTGCCACTGTGCAAACATCATGAAGTACACATATGTAAACCTGCATGGAATAACAGGTGGTAAAGTTTGTTGCCTCCATATGCTTGATGAATTTTTTAAAAAGCGTGAGATGACATCATGTGCAGGACAAAGCAATGCAATCAAGAGACACAATAAACATGAGACAGCCAAGACTGAAGCCAGCATAGCATGGCATAGCATTTCCGCTTATAATAACTTTTAAACATTCTATCATGACGTACTTATGTAAATACGAATCCAACAGTATAGTCAGTATCAAGTATTCTAGGCACACATGACTGCACACACCATCTATTATACTCTTACTGGATGTACGGTGGTTTGTTTGTACAAACGAATAACAAACTACCCCAGCTCTTCAAATAGCTCCACCATAAATCAGTGACTAGACCTGTCCAACCTCCTTATACTCCTATGGGTCACCATCATGTCTGGTCCTTTATTTGAAGCACACAACTTACAGAAGTATGGCATAAAACACAAGGAGAAACGTTTGCACTTTTTTTCTGTTTTGCAGTCTACTCATGCTCGTTCTATTGTCTGCTAAAATAAAACCAGCTAAGATCCTTAAATTGATGTGTATGTATAAAACAATTTAGAAATCTTAATTGACTTTGTTTTAGAATCTAGAATCAAGCAGCTCCAGTCCACAAAATGAAATAAATGTTCTAATGATTCAAACATAAGGGGATGGCCTTATAGAGAGAAAAGGTTGGACGGAAAGAGAAGCAAACAGCAGAAAGTAGATTGGTTATTTCAAGTTACTTTCCTTGTAAGGCCAGGACAAGGACTGGGGACAATAGATAACTGGCTTCTCAACCTCGGGTCACTTCTTTTTATAAGGATTACAGCACAGGAAAATTTTAGTATCTTGTCAATTGAAATGGGGTTGCTTGGGGAATTTAGTTGTCATCTCTCTGCTCTTGATTTTTTTCAGAAGATCAGACAGACAGTTTTAGCTTGGTGACATGGAACTGTAAAGCGAGCAACCCCCATCCTTATTTTTAGCCTGGTGTGCTGAGGCCCAGTAAGGGAGTCTAGCCTAAAATGATGGCCTCCTGAAATTTTTATTTAACTCTTAGAAAAGAAGGCACTACAGATACAGAAATGGAGACTCAATAATGTTGAGTATCATAACCAATGAAAAACAGTTGTATTAGGATTGATAAATCAACACCGATTACAGGAACCTACCCTAGAGGGATATATATCTATATCTATACCTACATCTTTATCTATTTCTATCTATAGTCTCACTTAGGGTTTTTATTGCTGTGAAGAGACACCATGACTATGGCAACTTTTATAAAGGAAACATTTAATTGGGGTGGTTTGCTTACGGTTTCAGAGTTCAGTCTATTATCATCATGACTCGAAGCATGGTGGCATACAGGCAGATGTGGTGGGGAGGTAGCTGAGAGTCCTACAGCTTGCAGGCAGCAGGAAGTCACACTGTCACACTGAGTGAAGTTTGAGAAAGAGACCTCCTCAAAGCCCATCCCAGCAGTGACGCACTTCCTCCAACAAGGTCATGCCTCCTGATAGTGCCATTTCCTTTGGGGACCATTTTCTTTCAGACCACACACACACACACACACACACACACACACACACCTGGAATAAGAAGAATGCTGTAACTTTCAAGATCACAAACCTCTAAATCTGGACTTCTCTGTACTCACAATTTTGCCTGTTATATGTAGTTCTGTAAGTCAATCAAGACACAGACAAGATGGTCTGAACGGTAAATGTGTCCCCCATAATCTGGTGGATTTGGACACATGGTTCCCAGCTAGTGGTGCTGTTTGCGAGTTGGTGTAACCTTAGAAGTCACTGAGGCAGGTTATGGGAATTCAGAGCCTCTCCTGACTTCCAGCCTCCTCTCAGCTGGATGTGTGTGGTTGGAGATATTCGATCTCTCAGCCTCCTGCTTCATCTGCCTCCTGCCATGCCACCTCCACAATTATGGACTCTCCATCTGAAACTTTAATCCCAAATAAACTCTTTCTTCCGTAAATCGACTTTAGTCATGATCTTTTATTCTAGCATCATAAATGTAACTGATACATGGTCCTTTGTCATCATCTACCTGTGTGATCTGGGTAAAGTCAGTTAACTCTTGACATGAACTTCATTTTTTAAATAGGAGGAAAATATTAGCCCTGTATAAACCAAGAAAAAATTTAAAAATCACCTGAAATTAATGTATGTAAAAAGCCTTTGAAAATATATAATTCAGCAAGTTTTTTTCATATTATTGGATTTTGAAAGTAAAAACTGAAAAGAAATACCGGAAATGGAACAGACCATTACTATGGAAAACAATAGAAAGAGAGTTAGCTATCTTTAAAATAATTTCTGGCTTCAGACAGCCAGTACCTTCTGAGAACGGAGACTATCTGAAAACTGAAGGCCTGTAGAAATGAATGCTGACAGTACCTCACAAGGATTCAGCCCCAGTTACTAATAAAGACGGTGCAGTGGGTGAGGGGTAGAGGTGGATTCTGTGCTTAGTCTTAGCGAGTAATTCATGCTGCTCTCTGAGCAGCCTGCCATTCTAATAAATCTTTCTCTCCCCATGGTACTTACTGGGACAAGACAAGCTGAGCCAGTGATTGCAGTGGAGCCCCCGGACATTGGATCAGATGGCAGGGTTATCCCTGTGGTCACAAGAGGATTCTCTAAGATGCAGGCCTTGCTAAAGCAGAGAGAGCTTCAATAACCATCTTACCAAAGTAAGCACAAGAACAGCCTGCTCTTCCTGGATGCTCAGCACTTTTAAATCTCTCGTTCCTGGGAACATTCCAGCAGCACATACTTCTTGGTCTGTTGGAACTGCTGATGCTGTCTTGGTCCCCAGACATTGTATTTGAGATGAGAATCATAGCAATTAATTTTTTCTGATAGAAAGAGACATTTATCGCCATATATGAGAGTTATTATGCTGTAGTTAAATGACATAAATTCAATCTGATTTCTTTAGTGCTTCTGGATTCAAGTAAAAGAAGCCATGAAGATAAAGTAAGCACAGCTCTGTTACTAGCACAAGTTCAGCCTCATGAGTTAGAAAATCTCCCACTTAAGACAGGTGAGTTACAAACTGGTAGACATGCCAATCAAGTAAAGGAAGCCTTCAGATCATTTAGGAAGATACACCCTTTCTACACGGGCTCCACAGTTTGTGAACTGGCCCAAGAGCAGGGGCAGATACGGCCTCGCTCTTTCCCTCCTCCGCTCTCTCTTTATCTCCTGGCAGGGTCCCAAATCATAGTTTATTACTCCATGAAAAGTAAGGTCCATCTTCTTCCCAGAAGACAAGCCTCTTAGAGTGTCCAGAATGGGAAATAGGCTCATTGTCAGTGTGTGCCTGAAGGCCGAGCACACAGGACACTGAAGCGAAAGAGTGACTGACTGACTGACTGACTGACTGACTGACTGACTGACTGACTGACTGAATTGAGATGGAAAGCTAAGTAGCCTTTTCTTCCTACCACACCACCATGACCAGCGCAACCTCAAAAGGTAGATATGATAAATTACAATTATCATAATAGTAATGATAATGGAACAAGGAGGGGGAAAGTATGGGATTGAGTTGAAAAGCAAGAGCCTTGACAAAATATCACAAGGAGTGTCCCTGGATTTTGACCACCCAGCTCCAGTAAGCTTGTAGAGCAATCTGTGTCCAGGGTGGGGCCGACGTCCAACCCTGGCATCCCTTTCTTCTTCCCATTTTTTAATAGCAGATCATGGTATGATGCGGTTTACAACTAGGCAGAGCTTTTACTGTACCAGGTATTTTACACAGACCCTTTGACTCTGCAAGTTGCTACCTCACTGTTCAGATAAGGATGATGCATAGAGAGATTTAAATAAAAAGGCCAGGATGTCCGCTGATGGTTGATAGAGCCAGAGTCCGCACCACATCACAATTCTGCAGTTGTATGCAGCTATTCTGTGTTAAGGCATGGCTGCATGGCTCTCTTTAACTATCTGAAAAAAGAGAATTACATCTTCATTTCACATGCTCGTTGAGATCATGAATTTTTGACACTTCCATAAAGTGACTATCCAAAATCAGTTCCCAAGAACCTCTCCATGCAGCTTCAGCACAGTAGACCTAGGAAGAGAAAAAAAAATCATTTGTGCTTTTCTGAGAATGTATCTGATCATGTCCTAACTTTCCAGCCCCAACCAAAGACATGCAGTTCACAAGCAATGAGTGGAAAGGAAGGGCTCATGATTGGTGTTCTTGATAGTCAACTTGACTACATCTGGAATTAGCTAAAATTCAAAAGTGGAGGGCACACCTCTCAGGGATTTTTGCTTAATTTGAAGTGAGAAGATCTTGCAGCAGGAAGACATGCCTTTAATCTAGGCCACACCTTCTGCTGGAATCCTGGATAAGGACTTGAAAGAAGGAAGCTTTGCTCTTTGCCTCCTTGCTCTAGGTTTGCTAGCAAGATCAATCAGTTTCCTCTGAATTCTAGCATAAACTGAACACTAGCTGAGACATTCATCCTGTGATCTTCTGGATCCTTGGAATTTCCATTCACACCCAGCCATTGTTGGATTAGCTAAACTGCAGCCTGTAAGTCATTCTCATAAATCCCATATATGTATATATAAAAATTCTTACAAGTTCTGTTACTTCAGAGAACCCTGACTAATACAGCCCTCTTTCCCATTTTGTGAGAAACTCTTAGTTTAATTGTGGTTTCTAATTGTGTTATCTATTATTTAAGGGCAATATAGGTTTGAACAAGTCGCACTTTCTCTGTTCTTTTCTCCTCATCAAAGCAAGGGGTCAGAGCTAGAGTCCATGTGCTCCATCCCAAATCTAACACTTTATAATTGACTCCTTGTCCGGTGATGTTATTTTCTGAATACATGGCATCCTTTCTTCTCTTCCTTCTGCCAGCACAAGACGCACTTACTTTTCTGACCCCACAGGCAGAATTAAAGATCGCAGTCCAGCACCTGGGGTCCCATTCATAAGGTGCTCATATAAGTCATTGACAAAAGTAGTTCCCCATTACTGGGGTTGGGAGCAAGCAGGTCAGTGTCATTGGGAACCGAAACTTCTAGCTTTGGAGGGCTGGTAGCGGGGAGCAGAATTTCAAGAATAGTATACATGAAGCTGTGAAATTGCTGCAGATGTTTTAAACATGCTAAAGCAGATATCTCAAATATGTTAAAATTGCCATGGCAACTCACACTGGGGCCAGGATGACAGTGGAAAGCAAGCTTCTGAGAATTTCAGGCTCTCTGCATCTTCAGCCTTAGACCAGGTGACTGCTTCAAGTTTCCTTTGCTTTGTTGCCACCAGCTCCATCTCTCTCTCCTGGCTGGGTTACCCATGCCTGGGTGTGCCCTCTAAGCAAAGGAAAAGGATTGTTCTTCATTCCTGTTAACTCTCATACCAAATGTGGAGGTGTCCAAAGCTGTGGAACCCATGCATTTGTGGGCTCACTCACTATAAATCTTGGGGTGTCTTGAATCTCTGAGAAAGAGGTGGCTGGGTGATGTCTTCAGGTGAACCCAACACAAGGTGACATAGGTGGACACAGTAGAAGACTCTGACATTCTGCCCTGTAATTCACACATAGGCTAAACATGTAAGCGCTCATCATGTGTAGAAGGCACAGGTCCTCATGGATAAGTACTGGAGAAACCAAGAATGTTAATCACACAGGGCTTTCTCCTCAAAGAAGGAAATGAATACCTGTTTTCCACGCAGAAGGCTGGAGGTGGATGTTGTTAATAATCTGGTGACATTTGTTAGCCATTGATCCAGGCCTCACCCAAATCTCCAGAATGTTATCCCAAACTCTCCCTCCCTAGACCTTTATCTTTAGCTTTGTTTCTCAGTCAATAGAGCCTATCCTTAGGGGAGATGCCACAGGTACTTTATAGCCTGATGCTCTCTAGCTATCTGGATCAGAGACCACACCTGGACCCTTAGGCTATAGAACCCATTTTTGTGGTAGAAGTCACAAGTACTTTGCAAAAGAGTTTCAATGTAGTCATGCCTTAAGTTTTATTTTGCACAAGGGATAGGGATAGTTGTTACCAGGAAACTTTTTTTTCCAAATCGTACTGAACTTAAATGTATCTAAAAATAAACTGGTCTAGTGTTAGATTCCAGAGATTTGAACATGCCCAAATAAGTCTTGCTGAACCAGGTTTCCTTTCTTGCTCCTTGTGGTTCATTTCCCTGCTGGCTGTAGCATTTGTAGGGACCCCCCACCCCCCGTGCCACCAAGGGTCACATAGTTCCACACCGTAGTACTTCCTTTAGTACTCAACATTTATTATAATTTTGTTCCACTCCTATGAAAGAGACTGGGTTTTATTTAGGGATGAGTTCCCTCCCAATGCTACGTCTGTAAGTTCATGTTTGCAGTTTTCAAGCCAAAAGTACACTACTTTGGGTGAAATATTGTGATTTGATACATTGTAGTAGGAAGTAGAAAATTTGTGGCCATAAATTCAGTCCTTCAATGGAGTTTGCAATTTCATAGGAACCAAATAGTACCTCAGTAACAGAGAGCTCACTGCACAATACTCAACACTGAGAGACAGAATTCTAGGAATACAAGTCCACTTCCTATCAAAATCACTTAGCGTTTCTTTCCTTGTTCATTGTTTGAGGATCTCATACACACATACAATGTGTTTTGATTAAAACCACTTCCTGATCCCCTCCCCTTCAATTCCTTCCCTATTCTCCCACCACTGTTTCCTCCTAGGGCTTCAATAGCAACTCTGACTAAGACACCTCCTGACTTCATTTTTATTTAACTGACTCCACGTAGTCTCTCATATGTGCATGAGTTTAGGACCACCTAGTAAATCATGGGGAGCTTCTCAGGGGCTATGCTTTTGGAGATATCCTTTTTAAACCCAGAAGCCATCAACTGTCAAAAAGCTAGAGGTGGGACATCATGAGCGCCCCCATCTGTGATAGGTAGGCATTTGGTCAGCTTGAGCTTGTGACAGTCTTGTATGTGCAGTCACGGTCACTTTGGGTTGATGCCTGCAATGGTAGTCATGCCTATCAAATACAGGTTTCCAGCAGACTTCCACTACCTCTGGCTCTCACAAGCTTCCTTGCTCCTATTCTTAGAAGATCCTCAAACCTCGTGGGGGAAGAAATATGGGGGAGAGAGAGAGAGAGAGAGAGAGAGAGAGAGAGAGAGAGAGAGAGAATCATCCCATTTAAAGCTGAGTACTCCACAGTCTTGGTTCTCTGCATGTAGACCAGTTGTGGGCTACTGATCTCCATCTACTTCGGAAAAAAAAAAAACTTCTTTGATGAGGGTAGAGAGATACACAGCTCCAGAAAATGGGGAGTTTATTTACTCTATCCATTTATCAGAATAGTGTTAGTTTGTTTTTTTTTCCTCTAGGACCTAGACAGCCAAGTGATTTTGCCCTAATTAAGGGCACCAGGTATGACTTCTGTCTTGTGGAGCAGTCAGAAAACGGTTGCTCACTCCACAAATAGCCATGCCAGTATTGCCCCAGAGGGCTCATCTTGCCAAGCCAGTCATAATTGCATCTCTCATAGTTCACAGCTAGGTCAGACTAATTCTTACTTTTCCCCTCTGGTAGCATGCCTAGAACTTTCTAGCACTTTGAAAGCTAGCCAGTAAGGATGAAGCTTCTGGGTCTGTACCAGCTTGATTTCTCCATGTTCCTTGATTCAAGTATATGGTTTTCTCAGCAATAGTTTCTCATAGTCAAATTCTGGCTAGTAACCAATAGCAATGGCAATAGCCTATAGTATTTGGGGGTATATAAGACCCACTGGAAGACAATTCCAAAGAGGTAACCCATTTATATCAAACATTATTTTTATTTGATAGTAGTATATGGTGCCTAGAAGGGTCATTGACAGCACCCACCCTCGTTATGAGGTAAGTGCATTTAAACTCTTTTATATCTGTATATGCATATGTTTTAGGAAATATTAGTATGTTTCCTCTTGACTTACTCTAAGATCTTTAGTGTTAGTTCATATACTCTTCTCTACTCCGCCTTCTTATTGTCTTCGTCATTTCCTGCTCCATCCCCTCCTTCATACCAACACACATTCTGCCATCCTTCCCTTGAAGTCTCTGTGTTGCCCCCTGACCAGTCTGCTGCTTTCTCTGGTGATTCCAGCTGAAACACACGTATCTAAAGACTCAAGCTAGAATCTACCTGCAAGAGAGGGAACCTGCGGCATTTGTCCTTCTGGGTCTGAGTTACCATAGTCAGGACTGTTTTCAGCTTTATACATTTACCTGAAAATTACACTTTTTCTTTGCAGATGAATAGTATTGCACTTTGTATATGTATCACATTTTCCTTATCCGTTCATCCACAGGTGGAAATCTAGACTGTTTCTGTTTCCTGGCTATTGTAAGTAGAGAAGCAATAAGACTACAAGTGTCTCTGTAGGGGGATATTGAATCCTTTGGGAATGTGTCCAGAAATAGATAACTAGTTTGTGCAATAAGTCTACTCTAGGCTTTTGAGGACCCTCCACCATGGTTTCCAGACGTAGTGACACAGGCCTGGAATCCCAGCATGTGGATGGATAAAAGAGGAGGTTCTTAAGCTTGAGACCAGCTTGAGCTATGTAATAATATCTTGCCCCCTCAAAAAAGTTTCCTGCTGGCATTGTTTGGGATTTTTGTGATTTGTTTGTTTTGTAGGGTCCGTCTGTGTAGTGGTAGCTACCCTGGAACTCACAGCAATCCTGCAGCCTCAGCCTCTGGAGTGCTAGAATTACAAGCATGGAGGGCCACACCAGTTGCTGTTTCATTTAAGCTATCTGTATGCATGACACAAATTCTAATAGGAACACAGCTTCTGGGGCTTTCACTTCCTGTCCCCAGATGCACGGCATTTAGAGTGTGTTGAGCATCCTTTCAGAGTATTCTATGCATTTCACAAAGCTTTTTATGTTTTTTCCTCCCTAGTCTTATCTTAAATCTTTATCTTGGCAGACAGTGGAGATGGCTCGCTTGGGACAGTGCTTGTCATAGGAGTGTGAGAATGTGAATCCTGGTCCCTAGCAACCATGTAAAAAACCAGCTTGGCTGTGTATATCGTTAGCCCCAGCTTTGAGAAGGCAAAAATAAATGCATCTCTGGAGCTCACTGGCCATTTAGTCTAGCCAAATCACTGAGTTCTGTGTTCAGTGAGAGAGCCAGTTCAAAAAAATAACACAGATCTAGGGCTATAGCTTAGTGGTTAGCAGTGATTTATGTGTGAGGTCCTACATTCAATCCTCAGAATTTCCAAAAAGAAAAAGGTAGAAGGAAATAGGAAAACAAAGTGGAGAATTACTGAAAGAGATACCTGACATTGACCTCTGGCCTCCAGATGCACATACACGTGAATGCACACACATGTATGCACAAATCACAGAGAGAGAGAGAGAGAGAGAGAGAGAGAGAGAGAGAGAGAGATTTCTTAGGTTGTACATATATATATTTTCCTAGGCCCTGTAAATCAGAATGAGTAAACTGTGGTCAAAGCTGGTCTCTTAACTTTTTTAGGAAATAAAATTTCTCTAGAGCAGAGTCTCATGTAACCTTTAACATATTTTCTGCAAGTGCTTTCTTGCTACCATGCCATAGTTGAGCGATTATAACAGAGGTGGCAAGATCTGAGAAGGGCAAAATATTGACCATCTGCCCTTTACTCTGAAAGTCTTCCCGCCCTTGCTTTTAAAGACTGCCTAATATATGTATGGGTGTGTTATAATTAAACAGTTTGTTCTTAAAATACATGCAGATAGGTTACATTCAATGTTATGTTATTGCAAAAAATACTGAGATTAATATACTAATGTGTCTGTTATCCTCATGTATGTGGTCATAGCTGCATAAGTACCTAGGCATGGAATGGTTAAGCAAGAATATCACATGCTGTTCATTGACATATTTGTTAGTCTGGTGTCACCTGCATCAGCGACGTCAAGGAAGACAGCAGACAGACCAGCTGTAAGGCCCAAGAGAGGACTAGACTGCCGGGAGATGGGAAGAACAGTACTGTTTCAAAGAGGAATAAGTGTGTGGATTTCAGCCCCGCCCCCAGTACGGAGAAAGGTAGCTGAAAAATGTACAACTCTGTTTAAATAAAAGGCTCGAGAAAAACCTCCACGAACATCTGCTCCTGTTAAGCCTACTCTTTGTCCTGACTGAACTCCTCTTCCCTTCGTCTTTGTTCACATTTCCTAAAAACAGCTTCATCAGCCTTGGAGGCGAGCAGGGCACCATTGAAACCACTGCTTTTGGGACAGCTGTGTAGATCACTGTGGGCACCGGGATTTGTAAATGCTGTTTTGCCTGACTCTGGCTTCGCTGACACTAACAACCACTGGCAAAGAGGCTCCAGCTTCCACGGTCCTTGAGGGCCACCTTGAGCCTTTAAAGTGGAAGAAGAACTCCGGAATCCACAAACTCTAAGAAGAAGTCCATCCCTGGGAGACTAGAAGAGTCTGGCGAGAGTTCAAACCTGCGCTTTCATCTAGAACTCCTTACGGTGTGCCAGACATGCGCGAGAGGAGAGTATGGACCCATGGAAACGGGAGCTTGATGGGAGCTTGACATGCGCGAGAGGAGAGAGAGTATGGGCCCATGGAAACGGGAGCTTGACTGCTGCTCTACAGGATCACAGCCCAGTGGAGGAAAACAGATACACCTGCCTTTCCCAACCTCTAAATACCTTTTCTTTTTCTTTTGAGAGAAACACACGATGCTTGACAAGCGTCAGACAATGTGTGAACAACCAGCTCAAAGCAGATCGGAGCTTCAGCACTAGATCACTACATTCCCTTTGTTAATGTCATGTCTCTGTGAAGCTAAGCTTTGGCAGTCACTCTGCTAAAAGGCAAATTCTGCATAAAACTCAGTTGTAATAGGGTATGAGGACAGTACCATTCAATTAGACTCCAAGTGTGAGAAGCTGCGTGTGCTCAATGGGTGTGCAGCACACCCCCAATGAGTGACGGTGGTCACCTAAGATGGAATGTGACATTTCTTTCATGTGTGTTATCTTTTCAAAAGACTACTGAGCTGTGAAGCCGGAAGTACTTATAAAGTCCTGTGGGACTAACTCCCTAACAAGTGGGACTGTTAGCTGTTTCTTTTGGCCTGTGTGCACTTAGAAAAACTTACAGGAAGAGCGCTGGAAACCAGAAGTGGCTGAGAATTTCAGAGATGGAAACAGTGAAAACATTTTAAGTGTTAAGGGAACCGGAAAAGTCTGGGAACTTCTGGGACGAGCGCCTTACACTACTTAGCAACATTGTGACCTTGGGAAAGCATTTCTCGATGAGCTCTGGGTAAGTGGAAGCTCCTTAGGGGCCACCATGGAAGTTAAGTGACCGAACACAAGTGAAGCATTTGGTACAGGCCTTGGCACATCGTCAGCAATCAATAAGCACTCGGTAAACCTACAAGATCCTAGCCAATGGCTTCTCCCTTAAAGTGCTGTTGCCATGGCACCTGTTGTGATATGTGGTTTCAATCATATCACTCTAAAATCAGGAAACCACAATTCCCCTGAGATTTATCCCGGTATCCAAGTGACTTCACTGACAACCTTTTGATAGCGGTTGCTCTCCCTGTTCAGTTTTTCACCTTTCTCTTTGGTGCTGGGCTTCTGTCGCAGGGCACCGGCTTGCTAAATCCATGCTCCATCATAAAGCTACGCTCCAAGCCTTGGGGCTTTCCTCCTTTTGTTAATTCAAAGACTTAAGATTTTGTTTGGTTAAAAGAGAGAGGCACTTCGTTAACTCCAGTGAAAAATTTAAGACCTTAACTTCAAAAATTGCATTATTCTATTAAGTTCCTGAAATATTTGCATTTTTTAAAGTACTCGTGGATTTTAATTTTCATGTTATTTTAAATCTCATGTTTGCGTTATGACTTCTTGCCCAAACCCCAGCAGGCATGAGAAGTCCGTAACCCTCTAGCTAGCCCTTCCTCAAACACATGATCTGAGCTTGTTCTCATCACACTTTTGACTTGCCATAAGCATTGGGAACAGAAAGGAACATTCAGGGACATGGCACTTCCTGCTGGCCTTCTATTTCCTCAGATGTCATGTACTGACATAGAATTTAGAAGCCAGGATGCGGCCACAGGACAGCTGCTCAGTCCAGCAAAGGACAGTAAGGTCCACAAATGTCAAGTCCTGGAGGTGAGACCCCAATCTATATTGCTTCTTTTCTTTAACGAGTTACACTTTCAAAAAAAAAATTCTTTCTCCGATGCACTTTCTGTCAACCTAAGAGATTCTTTTGAGTATTATTTTCTGAGGTCAGGTAATGAACAACTTAAGAAAAATATCATGTTCTCTCCACATCAATGATCCTCAACATTTCTACAAATTAAAATCACCTGAGATGAGAGGAAGGGGGATTTCCAACTATGAAAGTGGTTGTATTCTATTCCTGGGCCAATTAAAACCAAGTCTCCAGGGCTGAGACCTGATCACACTGTTTTAATTTCCCAAGCGACTCTAGAGTACTGGCAGAATGGGGGAGCCTACGCACAAAGTGGTAGGCAGGTTGTCTTCTGTGCTAGCCCTGCACCCACAAAGAGAGAACTCAGTTGTGCAGGAGGGATATTATGATGTCTCTCAGTAAGAAATATATTTTTCTTCCCCTCAGTTATGGGTCATGTAGGCTGTTTAAGTCAAGAGTTATTTGAGCTTTTTTTCTGCCTATGCGGCTTGAACACTGGAGATAAAGGGTTTTGGGGAAGATTAATACATGACAAAAATCATGCATATACAGTTTCTCAGCTGTGTTCTTAATCTTCATCACAGCTGTACATATAGCAAAGTGTTCTGTAGTATGTTCATGTGGCTACATGTAACATGTAAAAGGGAGCAAGAAAGGCTAAATAGTGAGGTATGAGGAAGGACTGAATTCAGGCAATGAACACCAGTTATGAAAAGGATATAAAGCTAATTGTGTTCTAATTCTGTCATGAACTTTTTGGTTTTGGTGGTGGATAACTGCATAAAAATGTATAGTAAAAGTGTAAAGTCCAATGTGACATCTCTGGGAGACACATTATCACAGCAAACGTCCTGTTCCTCTGGCTTTTGCAATCTTCCTGAGATAATCCTGAATCAGCATGGCCGCCTGGGCAAGACCTGAACAAGGACAACACCAATAGGCGTGCTCACATAAAGTGGGGAAATCTCAAGGGGCCTCAAGCCTAGGCAAAGAGCTACAGGTGACTAAGGAATGCTGAGAGCTGAAATGGTGTTCCCCAGGGAAGAGCCTGCCAGTTGCTTATCCAATGCCAAGCAGTCAGCTCTGAAATCAGATACAAACAATATTACATGGACTGAGCAGGATTTCGTGCCTGTGCGTGCATGCGTGCGTGTGTGTGTGCGTGCGTGTGTGTGTAAACAAAGAAAAAGAAGTAATGAATTTGAGAGAGAGAAAGAAAGAGAGCTGAAGAGTGAAAAGGAAAGGTAAAAATGATGTATGTAATATTTTAATTCCAAAAATAAATAAATAAAAATATCTTTAAAAAAATGCCCAAAGTAAAGCTCACAGTTTCCATGTTAAGTAGCTACTCTAACTGCATGGTTGTATAGTCTTTATGTATGGTTAGCTTCATTGTGAGATGTTTATTTGAACTTTTTTAACAATGAAGTTTAAAATAAAAAACTAAAAAAAAATCTGTCATAAAATTCTAAGAGAAAGAAAACTACTTAGCTCTGTTCTAGGAACCCACAGCTTGCCACTCACCTTCTCTGTATCTAAAAAA
>LOEQ01001418.1:219545-234867 GCA_001685075.1 Bramus lutescens
ATGGGTTAACCAAGATGTGAGAATTAGCCAATAAGAGGCTAAAACTAATGGGCCGGCCAATGCTTAAATGAATACAATTTATGTGTTGTTATTTCCGGGGCTAAGCTAGCCATGCGGGAGCCGGGCAGGACAAAAAGCAAGCCCGCTGCTCCTATCGTTACACCCAACACTACTTCTTTTCACTTAAAAATCATTTTTAGCTTAAAAGCTACATGATCTACAAAAGAAAAATGAAATTACAGATAATAAGTCAAATTTGGTCCTTGAGCTATACTTTGTCTGCCTTTGCCCTAGACCAATATCTGCTCTTTGTGTTTCCCTCTCAATCCAGCCAAACCCTACATGCAGTGTGACCATTTCTAAGAAGCAAGAGTTCTCAATAGACCTCATCTTTGTGCAAATGAGTAAAACTGTAGATGTTTCCTCAGAGGCTGTGGCAAAACAAGATCAATACTGCACAAAAGGAAACACAGAGACAAAACCACCTTTAGAGTAACCAAGGCTTCCTGGTAGCTTGTTAAGTGGTTTTTTTCCTCGCAGCTCACTGAAGTTGCCTCTTCTGTTGACAAAGCGTGGGCTTGTTTCTTCAGAGGGAATGTTATTATTTCAGCTAAACTCAGGAAACTGTCAATGCTGTCTTGTGTCATACACATCTGTGTTCAACTTCCTGACCTCAAATTCAGCCCCCTGAGGGCTTGGTCGGAGCTGGGTGTGAAGAAAAGAGGACTCTGGGTCGATATGATCTGGTGTCGAGCCAGTCTGCCCAGAATTAGAAGATGGATTATTGAGGATTTGTTTTCCTTTAGGAATTAGGGCTGGCACTGGCTTAGCTTTCGTCCAGCAGAGGCATTAACTGAAATGCATTTCTGTCTTAACAGCCACATCCCTTTTAGCCTTGGTGACTTTGGAGTGACTTCCAAAGCAATCTCATCAGAGTGAAGCTGCAGATTGAGGCTAACTTCATGTCAGAACCTCACACGATGGAGAGGAAGTAGCCCTTAGCAGTTCCCCCTCCTCACAAAATGGAACCCAAGGGGAGATGGGCTGACAAAGGGGTCGGGGGGGAGAGGTGAGCCTTGGATTTCCTTCAGTCAACCCCACAGCAAGGCCATTCACCACAGAAAGCCCCACAGTAAGGTACAAACAGTGCCACAGTGACTGGCTCTGTGCCCTGCTTGAGCTCCCAGGCCCACTTGGCTAGCTTCATTGGAAGCCTTGCCTCTTTTTTCTTTATTTTCAACAAATTTTCTAGGTTTAATTAGTGTGACTCTGAAAATATGTGCCCAGAAGGGCTTGTTGAGAAGGCCCTCCTTTGTGTTTGTGAAGCTGCTCAGCCCTAGGAACCTTGGTTTTCTTTTCTGTGAAATGGTGGTAATATGGACAGAGAACAGAAGTGGAGATACATGGTATGGCACTTCATATTGTCAACTTGATGGGATATAGAATCACCCAGAAGACAAGCCAATGGGCATGCCTGTTTATGGAAACGGGAAGCACCGGTCCATGGCTGGAGTCCCATAATAAGTATAAAGGAGGAAGGGAGCTGAGCATCCATCCATCTCTTCTTTCTGATTATGGCTGCGATGTTACCAAGTGCTTCAAGCTCCAGTTACTTTCACTCCCTACCCTGACAGACCATATCCATGAGCTGTGAGCCAAATAAGCCCCTGAGTTGCTTTTGCTAGGGCATTTTTAGCAGAGAAACAGGAAAAAAAAAAAAAGAACAGGTGGGTATCTGGAGGCCAAGCTAGGCACATGTTAGCATATTACAAATGAGAGATACAGGGAGCTTGGGTTAAAATGATGTTTGAGCTTGCGTTAAGACTTACATACATTGAGTACATATATACTTCTGAAATCAAAGCTCAAAGGACTTAATAAATTGGTGGTGTGGGAAACACTGTGGAAAGCCAGTGTCTGCTTGTACTTTACCACTTACCGGCCCTAACTCCTGAAATAGGCAGAAGGACCCATTTGTAGCTTTATGTTTCCACCGTTGACTCCTCCTGTGCTGAGGGCCTGCTGATGCTCTGCTGTTGGTTTGGCATTGCCCTGACTCCCTGTCTCAGTTTCAGACAAGTGAGCAAAGTTGGTTGGCACGAATCTCTGTCTGTTCTCTAGCTCCTCATGAGGAAGGACCCTCAGAATGTGTAGCAGATAGACTAAGTCCCAGGACGAAGAGAGGACTAGGGCCTCGAGGGCCATCTGTTTCTCTTAGTTATGTAACATTTATGCTTAAAGTTCCCACTGCTACAGGCCCTGTACTGAATTCTCTGCGGGTTTCAGGACTTAAAAGGACATAATCAAAACTCAAGGAAATTACAATTGGACAGAGACAAGAATGTGTGGAGTGAAGAGAACAAGTCTCTAACTGTGGGCTGTGCCCCAGACACTGGAGAACGGCAATGACGTGTCATTGTGTAACAGCACTGCCGGGCTGAGAGCTGAAGCCACGAAAACCAAGGAAAGCAAGTTAGTGGACAAGAACAACAAAACCGGAAGTCATCTTGAGGAAAACATTCTGAGCTAAGGTTTGAAAGGAATGCAGGATACAGATTCCTCTGTATGGAGGAATTGGGCGTGGAGGAACATTGGGAGTGAAGGCATGGACTTGGTGGCACACAGGCAACGGACAAGGGACTAGAGCATGGCTTTGCTTTGACCTGGTAGGTCCACACTGGGGGGTGAAAGAGATGAGGGTAGAGAACTCAGTGCACCAGCTGATGGGGATCGTATCAGACTGAGGTGATCCTGGGGCAATGCAGCTGACAGTCAGGTGGGGAACAGCATGGCACGATGATAATCAGAGTTTGATCATGGAACTGATTTTCAACATGGCCTGAAGGAAGAAAAAAAAATCAAGGTCTAACCTCTTGAGGACTGGGAGAGAAATTAGTGTGTAGATGTCGAAGGAAAGAGCAAAGGGTGTGGAGCAAGGAGGAGAATTCAGGTCTGCAAGGCATATTAAAGGACAAACGGAAAGGGAAGAGCACAGAACAACAGCCCAAAGCCCCAAAGCCTGCAGGGGCCCTGGAGCATGGCAGTACCTCTGACTGTAACAGAGAAAGTTGCAAAGGTGCTAATGTGTGTGGGGAGGAGGACTTAGCAAGTCAGCTCTTGAAATAGCCTAGGTGGAAATAATAAACACCTCTTCTAGATGACCTGGAATGCCACCTCTGAGGACCATGAGTGGTTCTGATCTAATAGGGATGGGAAAGAGAAGGATCTTTGGCTGGGGGAAGCAAGACAGTGTTTTCAGGCTTACACTTTTGAAGAGGAGAGCCTAAAATATTTAGCAGCTCTACCTGTGCACAAGCCCTTCGTTTAGTAACCATCTCTCGCATTTGTGACCCACTTTATTTTGTTCAAAAGGCTTCTCCCACGTTATTATTCTCTGTGAGTTTAGAAGCATATGAAATAAACATGCTAGGCACCTCTCAGAATCATGTCTGAGAGACCGAAGCACAAAGTATCTGGTTCAAAAGTCACATGGCCAAGGCACTATTTTTGAGCTCTGGTTGTAAATGTTTGCCATTAGCATGGCTTGTCTTCCTCCTCTAGTGAGTAATGGGAGTTATCTTCTGTAGCATAACTGACTCTTCAGATGAGCTGGCTGGCACTCTAAGCCTTTCATGAGCACAGCCTTCTTTGATTCCTTCACCAAGCCCATAGGGTCAGTGCTTTTATTCATTTCTCATATCATCAAACTGAAGACAAGAGATCTTTAGAAACCTGTTCAATGTTACAAACCCAGGAAATGGCAAAGAAAAATATGATCCTAGATGACTCCCGAGCCTAAATATTATATCCTACATCATACTGCAAAGAACCAACTTTAATATAGTGATCTTATGCTTGGATGACCTAAGTTCCACATTAGCCTTCTTGCCTTGACTCAGAAAATCTAATGAATCTTCTTTATACGCTCTTCAGCATTGTGTGTTAGCAATGCTGTTGTGGTCTTCTGGGTCTGAATATGAAGGACTCACAACCATTTGAGCTAAGTTGTTGGTGAGTAAACACACATACTTGTATATGAATCTATGCAGAGAGAGCTATACATACATAATTACAAGCAGATGTATTTATAGATCTATAAATGTAAATGTTACTCCTAAAAAACTTGAAATTCAAAAATAAATAGCAGATAAATAAATGTATTAGTGTATTAGCTACCACCTTTTTTTTTTGAGTCAGGTTTTCTCTGTATAGCCCTGGCTTTCCTGGAACTTAACCTATAAACTAGCCTGGCCTTGAACTCACAAAAGGTTCTGCCTCCAAAGTGCTAGGATTAAAGGCATGTGCCACCACCACTCAGCATTTAGCTACTTTTCTTATTACTAGCTAAATACATGACTAAATAAAGGCTTGTTAAGGTTTGTCATAGTTTGATGTCCATCATGGTCAGGACAATCGGCTGGACACATGGCATCTCCAGTAAGAGAGTGCTGAGGAGTCAGTGTTCATGCTACCCTCATTTTCTCCTTCCTATTCAGTCCAAACCACCAACGCACGGGATAGTGTCACCCATATTCAAGGTGTCTCTTCCCTCCTCAGTTAAATCTCTCTGGTATCACTGTCCTATATTGGTGTGGGAGAAGAGTCTGTATTCTGTCAATCATGTTTTAAATAAATGCTGATTGGCCAGGCAGGAAGTATAGGTGGGACAACCAGACAGGAAGTAAAGGTAGGGCAATGAGAACAGGATAATGCTCGGAAGGAGGAAGCCCATTCCTCCCCAGTCCTTCCCAGATCACTGAAGAAGCAGGATGTGACCTACCCCACTGGAAAAGGTACTGAGCCATGTGGCTAACATATACTAGAATGATGGTTTAATATAAGCTATAAGAGCTAATAAGTAGCCTGAGATAATCGGCCAATCAGTTTATATCTAATGTAGATTCTCTGTGTCATTTTCTTTGGGGCTAACTGGCTGTGGGAACTGGGCAGGACGGAAACCCCCACAAGCTCGGACCTCATGTTACACCATATATGTTCAGAGGTATGTCTCCTAGATGATTCCATGTCCAGTGGCTTCGCAACAAGTATGAACCATTGCAAGCACTGTTTTCTCTCCCTCCCTCCCACTTTTCTCTTTCTTCCTTTCTTCCCTTGCTCCCTTCTTTCCATTTCCTTCTTCTATGTGTGTGAGTGTATGTATGTGGTGTGTGGTGTGTGTGTGAGAGAGTGTGTGTGTATGTAAGGGGTGTGTATGTATGTGTGTGCGGTGTGTGGTGTGTATGTGTGTGGGGTATGTGTATGTGTGTATGTTGGCTATTAGGGATTAGACCCAGGGTCTTGTACATGTTTTTGCCTCTACCACTGAGATACTCTCAACAATATTTGTTTTTTTGTGTGTGTGTGTGTACCTATACAGAGGCAACATTATTATTAGATAATAATAGCATTGAGAAAAGCTTAAATAAAGAAAAGGGAAGTGTTGATATGCTGTCAGCACTGTACAAGGTGTTTTAGATACATTATGCTATTTATTCTTTACCACAACCCTATAAACGGAGTTTCTTGTCCTGTCTGCCTAGCCCCAAATAAACACACAGAAGCTTATATTAATTACAAAATGATTGGTTGATAGCTCAGGCTTATTACTAGCTAACTCTTACATTTTAAGTTAACCTATATTCCTTATTTACACTCTGCCACCTGGCAATATCTTTATTTGTGTGGTATGTGCATCTCCTGCTCCCTCTGCACCCGGCTGCTGACTCTTGACTCTGTCCTTCTCCTTCCCATCACCCTTAGTTTGGCTGGCTCACCCATACTTCCTGCCCTGTATCAGTCAATCAGCTATTTATTAGCAAAAGAGAGTAGTACATATTCATAGTGTAGAAAAGGATTGTTCCACAGCACAACCCTACAACATAGACTTGATTTTCCTCATGACCAGATGAGAAAACCAACGCTTGTGAACATGATAACATTGCACAGTGTCAGGAAGCAGGAAGGAAGCAGAGCTGGGAGTCACGTGACTCACTGCAGAGAGCCCTACTGAGAGTAGGTAGCACTGGTGAACACTCTATGCAGATGATGGGAAATTGCCATAATGGCAGCTCATTTGCATAGCCAGCCTTCGTCTCTTCCTTTAATGCATGGCATAATTGTCATCTCTTCATGCAAACCCTATGCCAACAGGGAACCCAAGGGCACAGTGATGCAGGAATCCTGGTTTCCCTCAAATTACACCCAAACCTGCATTTCTATCTTGGCATCTGCTGAAATGAATGGATTGGAAACTAACAGTGAACACCATGGGGAAGTATTTGTTTGGTTTTGTTGTTGTTGTTTTTGTTTTGTTTGTTTTGTCTTGATTGGTTTGGTTTGGTTTGGTTCTGGTTTAATTTTTGGGTTTTTTTTTTTTGTCCTGTTTAGAAGAATCCCAAGAGAAGGTTTTTTGGTTTTGTTTTTGTAAAAACTTTGCAGTGTAATCTAGGTGAGTCATGAATGGAGCTATCAGGGCCTCCATCTCTGCCTGAAATGATGCTAGTTTCCCTATTGACAGTGAAACTCTATGAGTTCGGTGCCTCCAACATGAGTTTGACTAAGCAAAACTGGCAATTAGCAAAATTGAGATTGCCAAATTCATTTTATGAGGCCATAGTCACCCTGATACCCAAGCCACACAAAGACCCAACCAAAAAGAAAAGAAAATTACAGACCAATCTCCCTCACGAACATAGATGTAAAAAAAATAGTCAATAAAATACTGGCAAACCGAATTCAAGAACGTATCGAAAAGATCATCCATCATAATCAAGTAGGCTTCATCCCAGAGATGCAGGTATGGTTCGACATATGAAAATTTGTCAGTGTAATCTAACATCTAAACAAATTGAAAGAAGAAAAACCACATGATCATCTCATTAGATGTGGAAAAAAGCCTTTGAAAAAAATCCAACATCCCTTCATGATAAAAGTCTTGGAGAGATCAGGGATACAAGGAACATATCTACACATAAAAGCATTGTATAGCAAGTCAATAGCCAACATTAAATTAAATAGAGTGAAACTCTACTTGAAGTTCTAATTAGAGCAATTAGACAACTAAAGGACAAATTGGAAAGGAAGAAATTAAAGTATAATTATTTGCAGATGAGATGATAGTATACATAAATGATCCTGAAAACTGTACCAGGGAATGCCTACAGCTACCTTGAATGAAGTGACTGGATACAAGATTAACTCCAAAAAAAGAAAAAAAAAACAATGCCCTCTTATACACAAACTATAAATGTGCTGATAAAGAAATCAAAAAAACAACACCCTTCATAGTAGCTGCAAATAATACAAAATATCTTGGTGTCATTTTAACCAAGCAAGTTAAAGACCTGTATGACAAGAACTTCAAATCTTTGAAAAAAGAAATTGGAGAAGATATCAGAAAATGGAAAGATCTCCCATGCTCATGGATTGGTAAGATTAACAAAATAAAAATGGCCATCTTACCCAAAGCAATCTACAGACCTAATGCAACTCCCATTAAAATCCCAACACAATTCTTTATAGTACAGACCTTGAAAGAACAATACTCGACTTCATATGTAAAAGCAAAAAACCCAGGATAGCAAAAACAATCCTGTACAATAAAAGAACTTCCAGAGATATCACCATCCCAGATTTCAAGTGTTACCACAGGGCTATAATAATAAATAAATAATATGCTTGGTAGTGGCATAAAAACAGACAAAAGGATAAATGGAATCAAATCAAATATCCACACATAAATCCATACACATATGAACACCTAATTTTCAACAAAGAAGCCAAAATTATACAATGGAAAAACGAAAGCGGGACTGGAGAGATGGCTTCACAGTTAAGAGCAGTGACAGTTGGGCTGGGCGGTGGTGGCATACGCCTTTAATCCCAGCACTCAGGAGGCAGAGACAGGCGGATCTCTGTGAGTTCGAGACCAGCCTGGTCTACAAGAGCTAGTTCCACGACAGGCTCCGAAGCTACAGAGAAACCCTGTCTCGGAAAACAAACAAACAAACAAACAAAAGAGCAGTGACAGTTAAGAGATGCTGAGTTCAATTCCCAGCNACAGGCGGATCTCTGTGAGTTCGAGACCAGCCTGGTCTACAAGAGCTAGTTCCACGACAGGCTCCGAAGCTACAGAGAAACCCTGTCTCGGAAAACAAACAAACAAACAAACAAAAGAGCAGTGACAGTTAAGAGATGCTGAGTTCAATTCCCAGCAACCACATGGTAGCTCACAACCATCTATAATGAGATATGATGCCTGGCATGCAGGTAAACATGCAGACAGAACACTATATACATAACAAATAAATAAACCGTTTTTAAGGCATCTTCAACAAATGGTGCTAGATATTGGCAAGGAGAAAAATGCAAATAGATCCATATCTACCACCATGCACAAAACGCAAGTCCAAGTGGATAAAAGACCTCAATATAAAAATGGATACGCTGAACCTGATAGAGAAGAAAGTGGGAATAGCTTTGAAAACATTGACATGGGAGACAGCTTCCTGAACAGAGCACCAATAACACAAGCAGTAAGATCAGCACTTAATAAATGGGACCTTATGAAACAGAAAGTCTTTTGTAAGTAAATAAAATAAGACAAAATGGCAGCCTACAGAATGGGAAAAAAAACTTCAACATCTCCACATCTGACAGAGGGTTGCTTTCCAAAATATATAAAGAACTCAAGAAACTAGACATTAAAAGTCCAAATTATCCAATTTTTTAAAGTGGGGTACAGATCTAAACAGAGAATTCTCAACAGAAGAATATCAAATGTCCAAGAAACAAAGAAATGTTTAACATCCTTAGCTATTAAGGAAATGCAAATCAAAATGACTCTGATATTCCACCTTATTCCTGACAGAATGGCAAAGATCAGAAACATAAGTGACAATTCATGTTGGAGAGGATGTGAAGCAAAGAGAACACGCTTCCATTGCTGGTGTGAGTGCAACCTTGTACAGTAACTTTGGAAATCAATATGATTTCTTAGGAAATTGGAAACTGATTTACCTCAAGTCCGAGCTATACCACTCTTGGGCATATACCTAAAGGATACTCCACCATACCACAAGGGCGCTTGCACAATCATGTTCATAGCAGCTTCATTCACAATAGCCAGAACCTGGACACAACCTGGATGTCCCTCAACTGGAAGAATGGATAAAGAAAATGTGGTACATTTACACAGTGGAGAAAATGGAGTCTTACTTAGCTGTTAAAAACAATGACATCATGAAATTCAAACACAAATGGATGGAGCTTGAAGAAAATCATCCTAAGTGAGTTAACCAAGGCAGAGAAAGAAAAACATGGTATGTATTCACTTATAAGTTGATATTAGCTGTAAAATAAAGGACAACCACAGACTCAGAGAGAGTAGGTAACAAGGAGGGCCTAAGGGGAACACTCAGGTCTCCCTGGGAAGAGGAAATAGAAGAGATTTTGTGTGTGAACTGGATGTGAGTGGGATCAGGTAGGTGTGGAATGGAGAGTAATGAACCAGTCATGGAGAAACCTAGTGCAAGGTAAACTCCCAGGAATCTGCAAGGATGACCCCAGCTAAGACTCCTAGCAATTTTGGATATGTAACCTGAATTGGTCATCTCCTGCAATCAAGCAAGACTTTCAGGGGAGGGATTGGGACAACAACCTAGCCACATAACCTTTGACCTACAGTCTGCCCCACCTACGGGATGTGCTGGAGTAAAGGTGGCACAGAGACTGTAGGAATGGCCTGTCAATGACTGGTCCAGTCTGAGACCCATGCCACGAGAGTGAGCCCACCCCTGACACTGCCTGGAGTACCAGAACCCAGAGACTCGATGGCCTGGAGATTTAGGATAGAACCAAACACTACTGGAAGAAAACAAAACATATCATCGTAATGACACCTAATGATAAATTTTGCTATAGTTATAGTTTGGTGTCTACCCCAATAGACATCAGAGAGCCTTCATCCAGAAATTGGTGGAAACAGATGCAGAGAACCACAGACCCATAAGCTTAGGCAATCCTGCTGAAGAGAGGGAGGAAGGATTGTAGTAGCCAGAGGGGTCAAGGACATTGCAGGAAAACCCACAGAATCAACTAATGCTGGGCCCATAGGAGCTCGCAGACATTGAACTGACAACCAAGGAGCCTGCATGGAACCAACCTAGACCCCCTCTCTCTATATGTTACAGTTGTGCAGCTTCGTCTTGAGGGATTCCTAACAGTGGGAGCAGGAGGGGCTGTCCCTGAGACCTTGGCTAGTTTTTGCAAACCTATTTCTCAGACCGGGTCGCTTTGCCCAGCCTTAATACCAAGGGAAGTGTTTAGTTCTGCTACAGCTTGGTGTACCATGCTTTGGTGATACTCATATGAGGCCTGCCCCTTTCTGAGCAGAAACAGAGGAGTGGGTGAGAGGGGGGAAGGGGGGAGGGATAAGAAATAGGAGAAAAGGAGGGGGAGAAACTGTAGACTGGATGTAAAATAAATAAATAATTTTAATTTAAAAGAAAAAGAAAGAAAGCGAAGATCTGCGTCAGTACCCTAAGGCTCTGAGCCAAGCCAAAGAATCATCTGGGGTTGCTCTGAACTCTGAGTGTTAAGCAGAGGCAGACAGCACCCAATGTTCAGAAGCTGCCGTGGTACACTCTAGAACTTATACCATTCTTAGGCTCGCACAATACCAATTTCAAATAAGATCCTGATAAACAATTTCATTTTATAATTGATTCATCCCAGACTAAAACAAGATCAAAGCACTAAACCGCAAAATCTCAAACACCTTTCTCAGACAAAATGAATGATTTCTTCTTTTTTACCCATTGCCACTTTTTTGTACATTCTTGTTTCCCAACTCTGAATAATAGTGACTAAGATATCCAGTCAACATCCGACCTACAGCAAAGCTCCTGCCTCCCTATATGCTTCCTGAACCATCCCACCAGAGCCCAAGGCTTACAGTAAGTTCTTCCTCAAACTTCTAATAAAGATGTCCAAAGGTGGTTCTCCATGGTGTGCATGTGTGTGTGTGTGTGTGTGTGTGTGCATATATGTGTGCTTCAGTGAATATTAAGCCTAATGTGGCCAACTACAAGCACACACCTGATGCTTTTTGTCTAGAGTATATTGCCAATGCTTGTCTAGCGGTATGAGGATCCAAACCCCCAGTTTCTATTATATTTTAAATTTCAAGAGAGTTTCAGAATATTTTGTCACCATCTGAGGCACTTAAAGATGGTCATCTTTACACTTACCAGTTTCACTTTGGTGCCATCTTCATAGGTTCAGCTTCCACCAGTCCCTTCAAAGCTAAATTACAGATACTGACCACACGGATTCTTCCAAAGGAGGTCCTCTTCCACTGGGATTTGTGGTAGTTAATAACTCTCACCGAGTTATGATCATGATAAGAGGAAACAGGGCAAGGTTTCCTAGTCTTTTACTATTGTGTCCTCACTCCCAGCAGCTGCCACTTTTCCTTCTTTGCCCCTCTGCAAGGGGACAGTCTCTCTCTGCTCATTGCCACGGATTAGCAGTCTTGCAACTGCATAACCAAGGCAGAATGAGGTTAAGTTTCCAAATGCGCACTGTAGATCCCTGCTGTGATGGAAACAAAGCGCTTAGGCCTCCCTCTTTCGCCCAGGTGGGTCTTGACTAAGGTGAATGTAAGTCACAAAAGTCCTTAGCTGAGTGCCCAGCGACTTCCCAGGTTCCATTCTTTTCCACCACCTAACTAACAGGCTATAAGAAAAGCAGCAGGGTGAACAGCCAGTGAGAAAGAAGTCAGTTTGTCAATACAGTCTTTGCCCACCATTTGGAGAAGACCATCTTCAAAAATCTTTCTCTGGGGGAACCCTCAGAAGCTGTGGGTTTGGAGTGGCATTATTTCCTTCCTTGCTTAGCTAAATTGTCTTTGGCACCTAGGCTATCCTTTTATTTTTTTCTCAGTCTAACCTTGACAGATCAAACACGAACTCTGCATAAACACTAAATATTAATGAGACAGATATAGAAAGCAACTGTTCTCAGGAAAAGAAACAAAGCCCAAGCAGGCTATTATATTGAGTCTATAAGGAAATGTAGAGTGATAAGGAATGAGAATGTGTTCCATCCATATGAATTAAAAAACCTTTCCTTTAGCCTTGTCTTTGGTCATTGATACAAAAACCAAAAGCCCACTGGACTTGAGTTTTGTGCGTGGGGATAGGTATGGATCTATTTGCATTCTTCTGCATGTCGACATCCAGTTATGCCAGCACCATTTGTTGAAGATGCTTTCTATTTTCCATTGTATAATTTTAGCTTCTTTGTCAAAAATCACGTGTTCATAGGTGTGTGGATTAATAGTAGGGTCTTAAATCTGATTCCATTGATCCACCTGTCTGCTTTTGTGCCAATACCAAGCTGTTTTTATTACTATATCTGTATAGAAGAGCTTGAAGACAGCAATGGTGATGGCTCCAGAAGTTCCTTTGTTGTAGAGGATTGTTTTGGCTATCCTGAGTTTTTTGTTCTTTCATATGGAGTTAAGTATTGTTCTCTCAAGGTCTGTAAATAATTGTGCTGGGATTTTGATGGGGATTGCATTGAATCTGCAGATTGCAGCTTTCCCCCAACACCCTGGTCCCAAGAACAAAAAGAAAACACAACCCTTCCTAGACCCTGCAGGCACAGTGCCACAGATGGTGAGCCTCCAGGGAAAAAGATAGCTGGACCTATGAGCACTCAGAAGGTGCACAACCCTGAAGGCCTGGTGGCACTCTTAGATACCAAATGATTTCCGATGTTTTGCTTTCAACAAAACTGAAAGCAGACCTAATGGAGCAAATAAACTATTAAGAATAAATGCATTACTTAATTAATTAATTTTCAATTTGAATTAATTTGACAAATAAAAACAAAAAATAGACAATACTTGTTTGGTGCCATGTGATGTTTTGAGATATACACACGCATACATACATGCACACACATATACTCGTATCCACACACATAGTAATACTCAGATCAAGGTGAACATTTTTTTCTCCTCAAAAATTTATTTTCTTATAGATGAAACATCCAAGCCTTTTCCTTGCAGAGTTTTGAGAACTATAGAGTATGTCATTATTATCTCTAGCTACCCTGCTGTGTGGCACTGAGACTTACCACTGTCTAACAATGTCTTGTTTTATAGATAACTCACTCCCCTGTAACTACAGCCAGAACCTTTCCCTGCTATTCCCAAGCATTATAATGGTGCAAGTTATTTTCAGACATCCATCATCTCCAACAAAAAATGCCTTCAAAAACCTGGCAGCTCCTTTGGGTATCCTCCCAAGAATGAAGGGACTGCTGAACCCAAAGCCTTCAGATATTTATGTGAACATGAGTATTTGGCCCTTAAAACTATGAAAATAAAACTAGATAAACAGTTTTTATATTCATTTGTTTCATTTGCTCACAGATACATGCTAGCATTCACCCGCAGGTATATCACTAATTGAGGAGATGGCATTGAGGCATCAATTCCAGAGGTTTTCACTTTGTTTTCAGTAATCGTTGAAATTCATTATATTCACATTAAAGAACAGAGTATGGTTGCTGTTTTATTTGAGTCTAGGTCCGCATTCAAGACCCGTGACCTACCTCATGTGCACCTGTGCATGTGCGTGTGAGTGAGTGTGTACACTTATACATCTCCGTGTCTCTAAAACGCAGAGGCAGGAGAAGGAAGGAAGGTGTTCTGACCATCCTGAATTCGTCTCCAGGGAAGCTGGGCTTATCCTGCCTTTTGAGACTGCTCTCTGTTTCTCTGCTCCAGCTTCTCTTCCTCCACTGTGATTCCTTCAAGCTCAATCAGAGCTTTCTCTTCCTTCTGACTCCTCTTCTTCATCTCTCCTCTCTCAAAATCAGGGAAGGCGGGTGTTCTTATGCCTGTGGTCTTAGTATGTGTTCCAGGCTGGTCTCAAATTTATAGTCCTCCTGTTCCATGTGCTGGAGTTGTGGCCATCATTGTGCCAAATGTCACACAGTGGATTGATTGATTAATTGATAGATCGATTGATTGATTGATCTAAAGTACTGGAGACTGAATCCAAGGTCTCACCCATGGCAGGATGGTACCCTTCCACTGAGTTATTGTTTGGGCCCTTCAATCACACAGATTAAGATGTGCTTATCTATTTTCATGCTACTATGGCCACCACTTATTTTCTGTATTAGGTCCCGTGAAGACTGCAATGTCTTCAGGACTGAGAGTTTTCACTTAGGCTACATAGCACAGTGATGAGTGGCTTCTGGCAGGTCACTTTAATTATCTGAATCATCATATTTTGGTGTGTCATATGGTTTGAGAATAAACAGTCCCTCAAAGTTATACAAACATCATCAGACAGTGCCATGTCACAGAAGTTCTCCAGTTGTTCTACATTTAATGTGCCCTTTGGTGACTCAGTGATGGGAGAGACCAAGAGCATTAGTGGCCAAGCTATTCTTGTTCGTGTACACTTACAGGCTTTAAAAGGGCTCTCCTAAGTAATTCCCTCAACTGTGGTTCATTAGCAGATGCTAACAATCCCCTTCTGGCCTTAATTAATTACCTTGCTTTGGAGTCAAAGTGTGGAATGGTTGTCAAGAGTATTATTGGCTCAATTACCCAAAAGCCATAGATAATGTGTGGTAATGGATTGGAAGATTGAACACCAGCCTTACTCCAGTCCCACAACCATAAAACCTTGTTCTGCTCATTAAGGCCCATGGCATCAGTCACGAGCAGAGCTAACATTTGAGGCGACGGTAAATGGAGTCGGAGGTGAAATCTCTCCATTTACTTTCCAGCAGAAACCCAGAAACTCTGCACTGCTAAGAGCTTTCTGTTATTCAAAGACAAATTATCGAGGCCTCTTGCCTCTCTGTCCTCTTCCACCTTACCTTTTGGGCCATTCTGTGGCTGTTTCACAGCTGACCTCACCCACAGGCTGGTTATTCCCTGTATGGCATGATTAAATCTCAGCCCAGAGCCACTCAATGATAACATTACACTTATGCTTGCTTTTAAAAACCATGTTCTAGTTTGTTAGGGCTTTTGCTATAAAACAAATTTCTTTTTTGTGTGTTTTAAGTAATATGCATTGGTGAAACTTTAAATCTAGTCCTATTTGAGAGAGTCAGTAAGTAGATAATTGATGTCATATAGAAGTAAAGCTATGTCATGCAGTGATGACCTAAGGTGAAAGGAAGTGCATCCTGTGTATGTGTGTGGTATATGTATGGTGCAATACATGTATGATGTAGGAGGGTCATCTGTCTATGTGTTACTTTTATTGGTTAATAAAGAAACTGCCTT
>LOEQ01001419.1:0-19556 GCA_001685075.1 Bramus lutescens
ACTTATTAGCTCTTGTAGCTTATATTAACCCATTATTCTGATCTACGTTAGCCAAGTGGCTCAGTACCTTTTGCAGTGGTGCAGATCACATCCTGCTGCTTCAGTGATCTGGGCAGGAGTGGGAGGAATCAACTTCCTCCTTCCCATAATCCTCCTGTTCTCATTGCATCATTTCTACTTCCTGTCTGGTTTTCCCACCTATACTTCCTGCCTGGTCAATTAGCGTTTATTTAAAACGTGATTGACAGATTACAGACAATTCTCCTGCATCTCATGAACTCCATCATTCTATTTACCTTTCTCCAGTGTGAATGCAAGCTCACCTGCCAGCTTGAGTCTACAATCATGCCATACAGATCTGTTTCATTGTTCTGCCTTCCCTCCAGGGCCAAACACAGTAAAGTGTATGCATAGGAATCTGGCTCCTTCATATGCATAAGCCTGAGAGTGCAGTCCCCACTCTGTTTTACCAGGTTTTGCATATCCTTTGGGTGCTAATGAGGAACCCTGTGCTTGGGACAGGAAACAGTAACTGCATAAGTACACAAAATTTCATGGGAAGATAAGGCAGACAGATGTTTCCTATGAGTTCACAACAAATGTGCAAACCTGTTGGGGCATCCTGAGATTATATATATATCTATTGAAGTAAATAAAAAGCAGTTTATTTTCAGGCTTCAAATATACTCATCTAACTGAGAGTAACCTACACAAGCACTTTTGTGCATGCAGTATTGTTTAATGAATTAACAACCTCTAGTTGGAGACTTCAGTAAATTTTTCTGATATCTATATTACTTCTAGATATAAACTGAATATGTGATAGAGGAATCTAGCACCAAAAAAGATATATGAGTTCATAAATAAGAAAATATGACCCACTGAGATGACTTGAAAAGCAAAAGCATTTGTTGTGCAAGCCTGACAGCTAGAATACCATGATAACAGAAGGAAACAATGTAAAGATACTTCCAACTACTAAAAGTTGTTCTATGATTTCCATACATCTAAACATACACACATCACACCACACATACAAATGATAATAATAATTTTTTTAATTGCATAACTTCTCATCTCTTGGCCATTGACAGTTATTGATTATTTACTACTTTGTGTTTACACCCTGCCGAAAAGGGGTCAGCATGGAGGAAGTACAGACACTGTAAGGTAGCTTAAAACCCCTTGAACTTTGGCAAGTGGACATAAGTTGTTCATCAGATACCAGGTTACCTTCTTGTCAGGTCCTCAATGCTCTGTCATGTCCAAATGGAGAAGTTAGACTCTTCTTTCCACAAGCCCTCCCACATGTCTAAGAGGTCTTAACTGCTGCTTCAAGACCTGTTGCCTGAATGAAGAAATGATGAAAACTTGCCTCTAAGGAGCTTCCTGACTGCAGGCTCTAATACTGACAGCTTAGGCAACTATAATTATTTCATGTCTTGTCTCAAGATGATGCCACTGAAATGTGCGACCATGCTCAACTCTCATGTGTGTGTGTATGTGTGTTTGTGTGTCTGTGCATGTGTGCTTCTGTTTGTATGCATGGGTCTGCACTATCCATACACTGTGTGGATGTGAGGAGAGGGAGGTGGGCAGAGTGTGAGGCATCAGTGGTTGGGACATCAAGGTGACATTGATTCCCAAGAGCAAATGCTGTAAAGACCCCAGGACATGATGTATATAAAGGGACATCATTTACAAAACAAGACTACAAAGATGACACATTTCATAACTTCAAAGGTTTCTAGAAAAGTAGTATTCTTAACTCAGGAATTTGTGTGACCATACTGGCCAGGACTCCTGAAGCTGCCATTAATGGTTGCCATTATTATGCTGACAGGGAATTCTTAGTGTGCAGTCAGGATCACACTCTGAAATCACTTTCCCCTCAACGTTCCACTTTCATCATTTCAATATGACACCTTGCTAAAAACTTGGTTCATGGCTGGCAAGTGTGCACAGTAGATAAAGTGTCTTCTGTACAAGTCCAGTGGCCTAAGTTCAATCTCTGGAATTCCCGTACTGGTAAAGGTAAAAAGAGAGAACCTACTCCACAACATTGTTCTCTGACCTCCACAATCACATTGTGACACACCCACAGATACACTCCAATGCAAACCAATACCCACCAACATATACATACCTAATAAATAACAAACAAAAAGTGACTTTTCAGAACTGTGTGAGTATAGATGGAGTGGGCTGCTCCTGTCGGCACCCCAGCAAGTCACATTCCTTGCTTTGGGTTTCTGAAATGCACTAAGGAAGTTGCTATTCTGTCTGTCAAGAAGATGTGGCCCTCCATTGCATGGCAGGCACAAATTGTGTTTGGCTAAAGACAGCAAGTTGTGTGCAGGATAAAATGCATCCAGACTCTTCTAATGGGCTAAACTGAGAATAATTCATCTGAACATTTAAAAATGTAGCTGTGTGTCTCTAATAAGCACATAGTTGGGTAGAGTGGGTATTCCAACCTTCTGAGCAATGACTCAGAGGATAGAGTGTAACAAAGGGCCATTTGTTTGTTTCCTGGCCACCGGGAAGCTCAGACCCAAAATAACCACACAGAAACTCTATTATTTAAATCACTACTTGACCCATTAGCTTTAGCTTCTTATTGACTAACTCTTACATCTTAATTTAACCCATTTCTCTTAATCTGTATATTGCCACATGGCTGTGGCTTACTGGCAAGGTTCAGTGTCTGTCACTGGCAGGGCTACATGGCTTTTCCTTTACTCTTTCTCCAAGCATTCAATTTTGTTTTTCCCACCTAGCTCTACTCATGCCAAGCCAGTTTCTTTATTCATTAACCAATAAAAGCAACATATAAACAGAAGGACCTCCCACGTCATTTCCCCTTTTCTATTTAAATAAAAAAAGGAAGGTTTAAACTTTAAGGGAACTCCCACATCGATAAAGAACACGAGGATCACAATATTATCTCTAAACACTAACAATGTGGAAGATATGAAAGAGAGACATGGACAGGGTTAAGGAATGGCCTTTGTCATGGGCTCAGTCAGTAAGTAGTTGGCATTGCAAGCCTGAGGAACTGGGTTAAATCCCCAAAACTCACATAAAAATAAAAGCTGGGTATGGTGGCACATACTTGTAATCCCACTACTTGGGAATCAGAGACAGGAGGATCCCTTATACTTGATGGCCAGCCTGTCTAACCAATCAATGAGCTCTGGGGTCCTGGTGAGAAATCCAATGTCAATAAATATCTCAATAAATACATAAACATATTTATCAATAAATCAATAACAGGCTGTGAGTCCTGAGTGATAACACTGGAGACTGACATGTGGCCTCCACAGTTACACATATTCATGTGCAAGCACATACATGTAAACATGCAGAAACATTCAAACATAAATACAGATAGAATAGAGGGACTGTCAACTGAGCTACTGGTCTTCTATATAATATTTTAAACACTAAATGCAGAAGTAGCAAGGGTGAGTATGTTTAAATGTAACAGAATATGTACACACTCAGAGGCAGAATGTAAAAAGATAGAGTAAGGAAGAAGAAAATGTTAGGAAAAGGCAGTTGATGTAATCACAGAAATTGTCTTGTTCCTTGTTGGACTCTATATGTAAGATATCAAGGAAGTAAATGATCAGTTGCATAGGGAGAATACATTTGAACCTGGAGTGTATAAAAAGAACTTAAACTTATTTTTCCAAACAGAATTTGTGTATGGTCCAAATTATTTTATTCTGCCAGTCTCAAAGTCTCCTGAGAATAAAAGCTGAAATTGCTATAGATAGTATGAAACACTGATGGACAAGCGCTAAAATCTACTTTATAACCTGTGAAATATAACTAATGTTAATTTTTGAGATGAGACTGAACAATAAATAGTGAAACAGTATTTCAGAATTATATGTGTGTGTGTATGTGTGTGTGTATGTGTGTGTGTCTGAGGCACTTAAAGCTCTGTGTGTCCTTCCCATGTCTGACATGGAAAAAATCCCTGTTAGAAGAGAATGAGAAACACTGCACACACAGGAGACAAGGCAGGAGAACCACAGCAGGGCATCAGTGGGAATTTCCTAGCTTCCTCCTCACACTGAAGATTTTAGTTCTTAGAAAGTAGCTATGTGCCCTCTGACACAAAAAGGCAGCCCCCTGCCCCCAGTATAAGGATACCTACACTGACATCAGGTGACAGCATTTGCAATAAACAGTACATCCATCTATCTCACAGTGATAAACTGTTCATCTTCCTTTCACACAACACATTCCTCCACCACTACCTGGACAATCGAAGAGATATTTCCTTTCTGGAAATATTCTACCAGAGCCAGGAAGCCTGACTTCTTACCTGTGTGCAAAAACAAGCTACTGAAAGTAGAAGCACACACTACAAGTTGGATCCTTAAACAGGAATAAACAGGAATACATGCAGGCTGCAAAGCTGGCTTCCAAATGAGATGGGGAGGAAGCTGTGCTGCTTATCTTGACTCCAGGTCTTCCTAGGAGATTCCACTCTGCACCTCAGGCACCTGAGGTGTGGGTTCTCTGCCTTCACAGTGACTGACTGACTGTTTACTGCTGTGTGTTTTGATGGAAAGATTAAGCAGTCTTTGTTTTTGTCTCTGTCCCTATTTCTGTCTGTGTGTTTGTGTGTGCGGCATGAGCGTATGCACCATGTGCACATATGAAACATGCTGTTGTGTATCTCAGAGAGGATTTGAGTTCCCCTATTGATGTGGGAAGACCTTCTGTGTATGTTTTGCTTTTATTGGTTAATGAATAAAGAAGCTTCTTTGGCCTGTGATAGGGCAGAATAGAGGTAGGCAGGAAAACTAAACTGAATGCTGGGAGAAAGAAGGTGGAGTTAGGGAGAAGCCATATAGCTGTCAGAGGAAACAGATGCCAGAACTTTGCTTGGTAAGCCACAACCACATGGTGATACACAGATTAATAAAAATTGGTTAATTTAAAATATAAGAGCTAGCTAGAAATATGCATAAACTAATTAATAGAGTTTCTGTGTGGTTATTTTGAGTCTGAGTGGCTAGAACAAATGAGCAGCCTTCACCAAAAATATCCAAGGCTGACTTAGAATTCTGATGCCCCTGCCCTAACACCCCTAGTGCTAAGTTTATGAATTTGAACCATGACTCTATACATGGCGGTGCTGAGACTATAGAATACAACCTAGGAATTTGTGCATGCTACCTAAATATGATGCCATCTGAGCTACTCTTGTGCTCTCCAGGGTGCCTTCATTATTTGAGGAAAAGGAAAGAGGCCCTGCCTGCCTGGAATGTTTGTCAGATTTCCTTCATTGTGTCTACAACCTCATGTTGTCTTTGAATGCCTGAAAGTACAGAGTATCAGAGCCATCAGGATGGAAATGGAGAAGCTTGCCACAGTTCAAAGCAACACTGAGATGCCAGAAAGGACCTTGGAATTCTTGCTCCATCTGACTTTCTGATGTACTAGACTTGGAGCATGTGCACCACAGACCTAGACTCTGCGAAGCTGGCTCACAGTTCTTTAAGACCCTGAAGAATGGTCCATCTCTTGACCATGCCCTGAGGAGCAGCAAATTGCTCCAGCTTTGCTCATGATGCCTGCTCTTGATATCTCCTGGTTATTTCACGTCTCCTCTCTGAGTGAGTCAAGTCTATACTATGCAGGTTCCATCTGGTCATAAGGGTCTGTCTTTGGACTGGCTCCAGAGCTGAGAATCAGAGGAGTGAATACTGCTTGACTCTGCCATTATCCAGAGTTCCTTCAGAAATAAAATGGTTTTCTATGATGAGTGGTGTCACTGCCCTGTGTCTGTCAATGCCCAGAAGCCTATGACCAGAGAGTACCTCCTCAGGGACCATGGTCATGCTTCCTATACATACCCACAAGAATCAGCACTGACACCCACAGCATGGGGAGTCCCCTACTCCGAAGAATCATAATCAGGCATTTTATGAAAGTACTAGGCCAGACAAATCTTGGACACTATGATTATAATTACAACTCCTTCATGTTTTACCTATTCAAACCCAGAGAATACCCATCCATGATAAAAAATGCCCTGTTATGACTGTCTGGTTCCCACAGATGGCTCAGTCTGTGGAACCCAGGCCATAGGCTCCCATCCACTTTCCTAGCCTAAGAAACACTGTGCTACAGGTTAAGGAAAAGGAGAAGGGGAGTGGGGGAGAAAGGGGAAGAGGGAGAGATGGGGAGGAGAAAGAGAAGTAGGGGAGGATGGGTGGAGGAGGAGGGGAGGACAACAAAAGGCCAGTAAGAGATGGTATAAAGAGGTAGTGACATCGCTTGAGACCTTGGCTACAAAGGATACTCTCCTTTTCATGAGATGCCTTGCTGAGCACAATCTTCCATTGGGCTTCTTAAATACTGGGCACCCAGCTGGGCATGCGTTGGCTGGCCTGTCCCAGTCAACGAAGTTCCACATCTAGCAAGTCATCCTATAGCACAGAGCGGTCACAAATCTACCTCCCCAGAGACCAGGGAAGCAGTAAGAGGAAGAAAAGCTCTGTGTTAGAGCACCTGGAGTAGGGTCCACCCCTAGATCACTGACCAGGTAAGAGACAAGCCACCCACCTCTATTCCCTTTGCCACCCACTGTAAGAGTAGAGGTGACCTGCTCCCATCTGACAAGCATCCTCATAGTGGCATGGAAAAACTCCAGCATTTTGTCAAGTATGCAACAAGACAACCAGGCCGCAGATCACAATGTAGGTTCCTTGGATCATAAGAGGCAGTTACTAGTGGCCTGCATTGCCCTTCAGTCTTCCCTGCCTCTCCCACTGGACAAATTCTGCATGGGCTGGATGTACTATGTCCCTGCTCTTTTGTACTTTTAACTTGCCTCCTCCCCATCCTTCCATTGCCTTGGCCCAGGAGGCAGCTGAGCATTCCATCATGTCTGTCCCTCTGCCTTCTCTTACAAACCCACCCACAGACACTGTTTCAACTCCTTTGGCGCTCCAGTCTGAGCCTTCACCCTCTAAAGTCCCAGCTTACATGAACAAATCCTCCAACCCGATTTGCACAGTTGCTGAGGTGAGACCTGATATAAATGAAGATTTATGTGAGCACTGTTACAGTTCCTCCCAACTCTCTCCTCCCTTACCCCCTGACCCTTACCCTTATGGCATCCTTCCTGCAGGAGGGAATCCTCTCCACCAATGTAAGTATATTCCTCCCCTCCTCCTTCCTTCCCCATCAATCCTGTTGTTTCTTTATCCTAGGCCCCTCCCCCAGTCTTCTGTAGCTCAGCATCTCATGCATCTGAACCTGTGATCTGGCAGCCTTCCTTATCTATCATGGCAAAGGAGATGGACTCTTCTTGCCCTGCCATTGTCCATTGTAGTGAAATTACTGCAGGCAGTGCCTTGCAACGCTGCTGCCACTGCTGCCTCCAATGGAACACAGTGCTCATCCATGAGATGGGGTCACCATCCGCTGTCCTGCCTTTCTCATCACCTCCAGGCAGCTGAATGTCAGGGCAGGGCTGAAAGCTACAGCAGGCAAACTCTGATGTTTCCCTTCCCCCACTGGGTTGTTGTCCCTGTAGGGGGTGGGAAAAAGAAGGAATCAACCACTGACTTCCTGGATTTCCCGTTTTTCCCTCCACCAAGACACTGTGCATATGTTTTCAATTCTAGGTATATAAGTGACTATATACAATTTTAGGTTTTTCGAATCATATTGCTAGCAAGCATAATTATTGTCATTATAATTTATATTAGTTCATTATTACAAAAACCTGTATTTTATATATTAGTGGTTAATGTGAAGTTTATTTTGTTGAGGTGTGTTCTGCTTATAACAACATTAGTTTGTTCATTACCTAAGTTTGAAATTTTATTTTTCAGTATGTGTTTAAAGAAAACTGATTTACCACCCACAGTGCTGAATTCTTAGCAGAATGATGACGAATCATTTGGTTTACTGAACGAGGAAAGCTTAACATTATGTCAAACACATAGGGAAGACTTTTCCCCCCTCCTTCTGTTTTAACTATCAGTCTTGAATTAAATGCTCACATGTCTCCTTTACATTCATTACCATATGAAAGAGGAAGGTATATTATGTCAACCGACAAAACCAAGCACAATTTTTTTTGGAAAATCTAATATCAATAAGAAAAAGCATGCAAAACAGTAGAAAAGCAGTCTAGGAAATAAACAACAAATAGTAAGAGTTCCGTGCTTGCCCACACTTGTAGCCTGAAGGTGACTTCTATGTCCTGGATCACACACATAGCTTCCCATGGCACCTCGCTAAGAAAACCAGGCTTTCAGGTTTGTACAAGGCCGTTCTTGAGTGCCAGAAAGTATGATGGTAATCTCTAGTGGTTTTATATCTTGGGCTTTGTATTGGCTTTGAAGGGGTGCTACTTAGGTCATGATGGATCGTATTCAGTGAGGTTTGGATTGAGTTTATCCCAGACCCACCTTGTCAAAGATTTATTTTTTTCTAGACTGGATTTCATTATTGGTCCTGGTGGTCTCTCCCTAAACAAGGTGTTTCTATGCTAAGAGGCAACATGTGGGCAGTTTTCTGTTTTGATCAAGAGGATAGGCAATTATTTGCTCAATGGACATTTACCATTTTCCCATGTGGCATCTGATTTTAAACATTTATACACTCAGCTATGCATATAGCTCAGGCTGGATTAATGTACTGCCTCTAGTTCTCAGTGCATTCTGGGATGTTTTTGACCACAAAACAAACTGACTAAGGTTTGCTAAATTGTTGCTCAAAGTTCACCCCAAAGAACTTTTCTCTATCTGATAATTACTTTAATAGTTGTCATGACAGGAAAGCTAAGGATCACAAATATGCAATGTTGGGTGTTTTGTTAGAGAGTGGGAATAGAGTAATTACACTCTCCACATCAGACTTAAGACAACAGGGCTACAAATTGGCAAGGATTGGGAAAGAGGTAAAATAGTTAGGAGGACATTAAGGAAAGCATATAAGGAACTAGAGAAATGGCTCAGGGGTTAAGAGTACTGCCTTCTCTTCCAGAGGACTCAAATTCAGTTCTCAGAACCCACTTGCTGACTCGCAGCTGTCTGTGACTGCAGTTCCTGGGACCCAGGTCCTTCTTTTGGCCTCTGTATATACAAAAAACACACAGAGAGCACACACACAGTACACAGGCATTACAAGTGGGCCAAACATTAATACATATAAATTTTGCATTTTATAAAGAAATATGCATAATTGTTCTATTTTTTTCTCCATAGTGAAAGTTTAAAAACAAATATAGATGATCTTAGATTCAGCCTATAGCTCCTTAATGCAGTTAAAAAAGGAAACATACTAATTTCCTGTGAAAATTAAAGGAAATCATGAATCAAGGCTGAGGATGTAGCATGATGCCCAAGTTTTATTTATTGCTGCTGTGATGCCATATTCTGACAAGAGTTACTTAGAGGAAGGGTTTATTTTTAAGAGCTCATGATTTCAGCTTATAGTCCACTATAGTGGGAAGTTGCAGCAACAGGAGCTTAAGAAACAGTTCACATTACATTCACAGTCAAGAGCAGAGACCAGTGCACGGCAGCACTCAGCTTGTTATTTTGTTTGCTTGTTTGTTTCTTGTTGTTGCTGTTATTTTTGTTGTTTTGGGAGATTGTCTCATAGGTTCCAGCTCTACCTGCTAGGGAATGATGCCACCCACAGCAATCAGATATTTTAACCTCAATTAATATAATTAGAATAATTCCTCACACACATGCCTACAGGTCTAGCTAATCTAGCCAATTCATCATAAATAAAGCCTTCCCAGGAGACTTTAAGTATGTCAGGTTAACAAAACTATCCTTCACACTCAGTCAGTAATTCTGCCATATCACCATGCATGAGGACCTGAGTTCAATTCCCAGTATCAATGTAAAAAGTACTGGGCAAGGTAATATGTGTCTATAGTTCTTGCATTTTCAAATTGGAAACAGGGAAATTCTTGGGCATTACTAGCTTGCTGGCCTAGCTGAATGGGCAAGATGCAAGTTTACTGAGAATGCATATGAATGTGTTCAGGGTATACAGGGGAAATGGATGGGAGAGGGTAGAGATATCTTCATTCATTCTCCACCTATTTCTTTAAGACAGAGTCTTTCTCTGAACCTGAGGCCATGTATTTGAATATGTACAAATATGACCAGTATCCATGTGTGTTTTGTTTCATCAATTTTGCTTCCAGAATTTCTTATCTATGTATTCAAATATTTGCACAATGTTAAGTGTGCAAAGACACTAAACTATTATTTATTATATATTATATTTATTTTTATCTATCTATCTATCTATCTATCTATCTATCTATCTATCTATCAATCTTTCATCTGTCTATCATCTATCTGTGTAAGTTTATAGACATATGTGCATGCAGAAGCCAGAAGTCAACCTTCGCTGTTGTTCATCAGATGCTGTCTACCCTAGATTTTGGAAGAGAGTCTCTCACAAGCAGACAGTCTACAAATTAGGCTATTCTGCCTGCCTAGCAAGCACAGGGTTACCCCCTCTGTCTCACCAGAATTAGGGTTACAACCATTGACATCACACCCAGTTTTTTACCTTGGAATTTAATTTCGGTTGTCAGGTTTGGGCAGCAAACACATTGCTGTCTGAGCATTCTTCAGCTCATACTATTTTTAGTAGTAGTAATTAGTGACAACCTACATTCCCATTAGTTGAAGACAGATTGAGAGAAATTATGATAAGCCCACACAATTTGATATCATGTATCTTTAAAAGAAATGAAGGTTTTCAGTTCCTGATCTGAGAAATTCAATAAGATATACTCTTATGTGGGAAAATCTCAATGTTTAAAATGTTTAAGTATATGAATATACTTGTATTGAAAGAAAAGTTGCCTTTGCATGTGTGTAAAAATGCAGAGCATTCTTAATGCCACAGAGTGACCAGGAAAGAGGGTGCCTGGTTTGTTTGAGAGTAAAGATACCCAGAGACTTATTTATCTATTCTCACTTTTGAGTATATATGTGTGGTTTGCGTGAATATGGTTGTGTTTGTGTGTACACTTGTGAGTAGCTGGGCATGCACATTTGTTCACATGTGTTTGCTGGCCCAAAGTTGATGGGGGTGGGGGGAATCTTCCTTAATCATTCTTCAGCTATTCTTTGAGTCAAGGCCTCTGTAGCCCTGACTTCCCTATATGGCTAGTCTCCTTACCTTACCTGCTTCCAAAGGATGCAAGCAAAATTGGGCTTCCATGCCTACTTGACATTTACCTGGGCTCCAGGAATTAAGATTTTTCTCTTCTATTTTAAACAGAAACTGCTTTAATTGCTGAGCCACCTCCTAAGGCGTCAGTAGACTTTCAAATCCCATTACATACATTTCTGCATATTAATACAAAGAAATAAAAACTAAACCAATCGTACTCAAAGTACCAAACTATCATCAAGATTGATATATCTGTCCTTTGTATGAAACAATGGGTTGAAAGTGGTGTCAAGCCTGGTGCATGGGTGCTTCTTCTCATGATGCTATCTGATACATCAACCCAGAGCCTATCCTCACCATGACTTCCACCCACACTGAAGGTGTGGTCAAGAGGGTAAACTGGTCTTAGAATTTCACTGTACTTTGTCATAGATTTGACTGCCTCCTGTAGCAAATAACGCTTACATTTATATCTCCATAAATGTATCTTGTACATCAACTGCACGGTTGCACAAGACACATATATATGGAATATTCTTGATCGCAACAGTCATTCTCTTCCAAGTTCCATGCCCTAATTGTGGTGCTCAGCACACTAATATAGCTTGGGATCCCTGTATTTGCAAGGAGTGTACACATTCCATAGGCGTCTAGACTCTAATTATTCAAAACACTCCTCCAGTGCCAAGTGTGCTCTGCTGTGTGTGTGGTATGGTGTGTGTATCTGTGTGTGTGATGTGTGTAGGTCAGAGGACAGACAGGGCAGACATAGGCCTTGTCCACCGTGCATCTTGTTTGTGTCAGTCTCTTGTATATACCAGGCATGCTGGCCTATGAACTTCCAGGAAGACTCTTTGCCTCACCTTTTGCTGCACAAAATCTGTGGTTAGAAATAAGTGCTCTATGTCCCAGTTCTGTGGGTCCTAGGGACTCAAACCCATGTTCTCTAGCTAGCAAGGCAAGCACTTTCCTCTCTGAATAGTCTCTGCAGTGCTGGTTCCTTGACTTTATCATGGACATTGAAGGCTTGGGCCTCAGAACTTATCCAAAGTTATCTTATTTATCCTCAAAATAGTCTTCTGAGGTGAGTAACATTTTTAGGAAAAGCTTCAGGTGTATGGATTAAAACTTTGGGAAGGTGAATGTGTTTTTCAGGACAGAGGCCTCAGGAATGGGAGGCGCATTCATGGTACACATAGAGTGAGCAAATTTGCTCAAAGGCAGAAGATTTTACATTGAAATGATAACATTGGGCCAACTCCTCATTTGAATTAATGTAAGAACACAGAGAAACACATATTGAATGTAGCTTTCTTACTGCTCTCTTGTCTGCCTCTGCAACTTGGCTTTTTATTATTTCAGTATACCCCTAAAATCAAACCCCTCTGGCTTGCCGTGGAGAGGCCAGAGAACCAGTAGATGGACCACTTAGCTTTTGGCCCTGTGCTCTTTTTATCTACAAAGTCACCCAGAGACCAGGGTAATTGTCCCCTGAGGAAAATTTCATATCTTTATTGCATTATTCAGCAATTTTAGCTGGTAGTTTCTTCATCTATTTTATAGAGAGGGTTACATATTTTGTTTTACATTTCTTTGAAAAGTGGCTCCAGGGATTAGACTAGGCCCTATGCCTGTGCAGAGTCTTTAATATCTGCAATGGAAAACTCAAAGGTCACTTTTTTCCTCCATAGTTTCTGTTTCTTCAATATTTAATTCTGACACCAGTAATAGAGAGATCTGGAAGTTCAGTGTTTGGAAAGAATGAAACTGATACAGAGGTCATGGTTGTATTTAACATCGGCAATGAACATTAAAGGCTTCTCTGTTTTGCAAATGGTACAGTGGAGATAAACCAGTGTGACAAGAATGTCAGGCATGAAGGCACAATTGCTGACATAAGCCTAAACGGTTGGTCCACTAACTATGCTTATAATGCATGACTTAGAGAATCAGCATCCCCTGAGAAAGGCCTCGAGTAAGTGAGCAACATGGTGCAGGCATTTACACAGCCAATAGTGTCGATGCCAACTTGTGGTTCTCTGTGAGGTCAAACATCAGGATCATGGCTATGCTGGCACAACCTGTAGACAGTCGGGTGTTTGTGTTGAACAAGACTAAAGACAGTAAAGAAATGAGTTCAATAACCTTTTGTACTAAATCTGAGGGAATCTATAGATAAGGATAAAGAAAAATTTCTATCTAGATTTACTTTAGAGCTTCTACACTTAAGCGAGATGATATGTTAAAGGGAAACCATAATAATGCTTGGGATGCAGTCTGTCTATGTGTGTTTCTGATTTCTGTACCTGATGTGGGAAGTCCTTCTGCATATGTATTGCTTTTATAGGTTAATAAATAAATGTACTTTGGCCTATGACAGGGCAGAATAGAGTAATGTGGGAATTCTAAGCAGATAGGGGAGGAAATAAGATGGAGTCAGGAAGATGCCATGGAGCTGCTGAAGGAGAAAAATGCCTGCTGGAAACATGGTGGTAGGCCACAATCTTGTGGTGATTCACAGATTAATAGATATGGGCTATTTTTAGATGTAAGAATGAGCCAGGAATACACTAAGGTCATTGGACAAGTGTTGCAATTAATATAGTTCTGTATCTTGGGTTTGGGCAGCAAGGAAATGAACAAGCATGTTCCTGTGTGTGCCTGTGTTTGTCTCTCTGTGCATTGTTTGTTAGACTTGCATTGTTGTAGTAAGGCTACTTGTTTGTTTTCCAGCCGCCCAGCAGCACAGACCAGAAATGACCATACAGAAACTCTATTATTTAAATCACTGCTTGGCCCATTAGCTCTAGCTGCTTATTGCCTAACATTTACATCTTAACTTAATCCATTTCTAGTAATCTGTGTATCGCCACAAGGCTGTGGCTTACTGGGTAAAGTTGCAGTATCTGTGTCCAGCGGGGATACATGTCTTCTCTCTTACTGTGCCTCCTTTCTTCCAGCATTCAGTTTAGCTTTCCCCATCTAGCTAAGTTCTGACCTGTTATAGATCCAAAGCAGTCCTTTATTAACCAATGGTATTCATAGCATACAGAGAGAAATCCCATATCAGCGCTAGGATCAAACCCTGGGTCCAAAATGCTGGTGAATATTTTGAAATCTCTTTCAAGCACACCCTTAGTTTTTATGTTTTCCTACTTGCCATTGCTATGGATTTTTTTTTTTACTGTTTTCCAACTGTGATGCTCCCAGCTGACATTCCCAGGTATTGATATCTACATGGAGGTGAGCAATAAACACCAAGGCAATGAAGGATTCCTTTTATGTTTGTAGGACCTGATGCCAGAGACTCTGGGTTTGAGACTAAAGTCTGTATTTCTTCTTTAGTACATTGTCTCTTCATATCTGTAGTGGTTCCCAGATAGCAATTCAGTCGGGAGTTTATGTCCTTTACATAATGCCTCAATATTACCAAAAAACATGTTAGCAGACAGGCATGAGGTCTTGTATTTGGATTACCAGAACCCATGTAAAAGCCAGATGTGGAAATACACATCTGGAATTCCATTGTCTCATGGTCAGATGAGAGGAAGAAACACAAGAACTCTCAGGAGATCGTAGACTGGAGCGAGAGTCATGCACAGCAGTGTAGAACAAAGAGATATTCTCTCAAGGTGAAGGACTAACACAAAAGGGTTGGCCCTCTGTCTTCTTTAACTTTAATTTTCAGTTGTCCTAAAGTCATATGAGAGGAAAGCCTAAATCAGATGGACCCGTGGGCATGACTGTGGGGCAGTTGTGTTGATTTCTAATTGACATAGGAAGAGTGAGATCATGATGGGTAACACTGTTCCTTGCAGGTGCTCTACAACTGTAGAAGAAAGTTATCTGAGGGTAACAATGTCTTCACATCAGTTAGCAAGCCGTATACTCCGTGAGTCCTGATATGCTTCTTTGCTGTGTTTGCAGGCAATACTGTGTGGAGTAGCAATCATCCCTACACTTGAGTTCCTTCTTCAGTTGCTGCTTTGACTTCTCTCCAATAAAGGTCTGTGACCTCAGTTGCAAATACAAATAAACCCTCTTCTCTCCAAAGTTGCTTTTGGTCAGCACAGAAATACAACTAGAATACCTTCTGGCTTCTATATATCTATCCTGCCATATCCATGTGAAACATATACACATATACGTCTCACATATTAGAAAACCCTACACACATTCTGATGTGCATTTTAAATAATCTTTGCACTAATTATAGTACCTAATAAAATAGAGATTTTTATGAATAGTCATTATACCATATAGGGAATGTGAGTAATAGAGAGGAAGAGATGTGAGGAAAGAAGAGGAAAGGAAGCATGTTCAATGTAGATGCAACCTCTAGCTTTTGTTCGTTTTTTGCATGTATATCTGTGGGGGGATGGTATCTCGTCATGTGGCCCCAAACTAGTAATGTTTCTACCTTAAAACCCTAGTGTTATAAAGACAGTCATAAATCTCACTATACAGAAATATTTTCTGAATATTTCCAATTCACAGTCAGTTCAATACATATATGGAGAGCCCATATATACAGAGAGGGAATGCTACATGAAGAAAGCTATCTACTTTGTCTTCATTATTTCCGTCAATCAATGGAGGATGTGTATGTGTTTATGAGGACAAAGTACTACCATTTAGTAGGGCAGTGAAAGCCAGTGAGGCTTGCGACAGGTGATCACAGGCATCAGCAATCGTTTTCACTAGACTGGGAATCATTACAATAACTCATCTGGGGATTTTCTCATGTCTCCAATTTGATGATCTTGTGGTCTTGCTGTTGCTGAGTTCTGTGGGACCTGCCACTTTGTAACTCAAATATAGGTGATAAGAAGGGAGGAGCTCCTGGGGCATGCCAAGAGTCTCTTTTATGTTGATTTGCATTCCTGCTGACTCAAAAGCATGCAAATTGTAAAACAAGAATCATAATTCTTTTTACCTCCTTGACTCTCTTTGATACTAACGATGAACCAGAGTTGATCTTTCTTTTCCTCTCCGCCTCTCTCTTTCTCTCTTTCCCTCATGTGCCCCCCTCCCTGTCTTTTGTGGCTACTATAAATTAAACCCAGGTCTTTTGATTTCTATTTCCATATTTTTCTTTTCATTCTTGTCTGACTCTCTCTCTCTCTCTCTCTCTCTCTCTCTTTCTCTCTCTGTCTCTGTGTCTCAGGTACTGGAAATTAAAGCCCAGTCTCTTTGTGTTTCTCTCTTTCACTGTTTCTGCCTATCCTGGATACTCTTTCTCTTTCTCTTTTTTCCTTCTCTCTCTTTCTCACCATCTATCTCTGTGTTTGTCTTTGTATCCCTGTGCCTCTTCTCCTGTCTCTGTTCTCTGTCTCTCTACCCCTAGAGTGTTTGAGAATGAACTGAGGCTTCAAGCATGCTTATCATGTTCCTCTACTAAGGGAAACCTCAAGTCTATGCATTGTGGCTCTGGATTCTTCTGTGTAGCTCCTCAAATATCAACTGTCATCGTACTCTAGGAGAGAAAGACATTGGACATACATGGTCTTTGCTGCAAAAGAGAAATAATACTTAGCTAGGGCGATAATCCAGACATGAAAGTATTTGCCATGTAAGCATTTGGACCTCTGTCAATCATTTACATCATTGTAGAAGGCAAGCTCGTAAACCCTTCATCAGGAAAGGAACAAGAGGAGAATCCCTGGGTCTTCTTAGCCACCAGTCTGGCCTATTAAATGAGCCCCAGGCCTCAATGAGAGGCTCTGTCTTAAAAATCGACTTTAGAGTCTCTTGAGGAATAACACCCACATATTATGACCTTTGACCTATATGGGCACAGAGACACAGATGAACACACAACACAATACAAGTGTGTGCATTTGCACCATCCTTTCTAAAAATTCAGGGTTTTTTTTTGATTCATTGTGCCAAGGCTCTTCCAATTCACCAAAAATTCTGTCTCTTCAGTTAATTGTGAGCTAGCTACTCAATATCCAGTGCTTTTCTACACCATATTATATATGCCATCTATTAGCTTTCTATTAACCCAAGGTACTCAAGTGAGGAAGTGTCTCTTCCATCTGAATGCTTGGTCTTACAATTTGTTTTCCCCGTTGTTTAGTTACTTCTGCAGATTTCCCGACACCGAGGCTGTGATATCAGTAACAATCAGCACAGAGATGGTGATGCGCTGAAAAGCACACCTTTATCATGCTGGCGGATGAGCGCAGGACTGTCACCACTGTTGTCTGAGGGTCTACTATGTTTGCTCTCTATTATGCCCATGTAAGGGGACACCAAGAGGCTGGGGATAAGGATATAAAATCTTCCTTGGGTTTGTTTGGTTGGTTTTGTTTGGTTTTGTTTTTCTTCTCTCTCTCCCTCTGTATGTGTGAGTGTATGGTTTTTATTCATGTGTGTTCTTATGGAGGCTAGCAATTTATGCCATTTGTATTCCCAGATTGCTCTCTTCGCATACATTAAAACAGGATCTCTTAATTGAACTCAGGTTAAACCTGAATTACTGGTTCAGGTAGCCAGTTCACCCTGTGATCTTCTCTGCTGGTTGGGATTATGAAAAGGCAGCCATATTTAGTGGGGATTCCAACCCCAGTCTTCAAGTCTGATGCAAGCACTTGACCCATTTTCCACTCATCAGATAAAAAAGACTTGAAAATGAATAGTTGAAAAATCATATATCAACTGTGACTATGTTTTGCATTTCATTGACATTGTTAAATGTGTTCTACTGTTTAATATGCCTACATGTGCACACCTCTCCTGAAATAAAAGTTCCTGTTATCTCACATGCTGAAGCAAACACATTCTATGAGATCTCTGGGATTTGGGCATCCTCTGAGACCTTCCCACTAATGAGTACAGAGCTGCAGCTGTGTGCACATTAAACTCATCCCTCCTGCAAAACTCAAGTCCAACAGTCTGCACCTCAGGGCCAGTGTTTGAAATCCCAGCACACTCTTACTGGACACAAGATGGAAACTGGAGACAGTGAGTTTTCCAGACCTCACTTTTCTGCTTGCCTAGCCCGTGCAGCCCTGAACAAGGATAAACCCACCTTAAACTAGGTGGAAGGAAAGGGCCACTGCCTGAAGGTTCTTCTGACCCCTGCCTCTACTCTCTCTCTCTTTCACACACACACACACACACACACACACACACACACACACCACAACACACACACACACACATGTATCCACATCTTACACACATACAAAAAGAATAAAACCAAATGCAAGTCAAAAGAATACAGAAGGTAACAGGAATAATGACTATTAGGAATATTTATGGAATACTGATCAAATATCATCTCTTTTTAGGGCTTCACATGTTTACCGTTCCTCACCATGAGTTCCTGGATAGCTATCCTATTTTCTACTGCACAGATTAAAGCAGGAAGATTAGGAAAGACAAGGCATTGCTTTAAGCACATAGCAACACTGCACAAAATGAATATTTTATTTATCTATTCTTTATTTTTATTGCATATCCTTTGATAATTTTATAGAATACTATGAATATGGGCGAAACTCACCTTACCTAGCTGCCTTCAACTCCTAGGATGGAGAAGAAATATAACCACCAGTCACGTGGAGCTCAAAGAGTATAGTGAGCACAGTACACTGTGTAGAGTATGGAGATAGATAGTGAGAGTAGCAATGAGTTGCAGACACAGTTTTGTGTAGACAGTTGTTGAATAATGAGTTTTAGATCATGGAAAGACGGCTTAGCAGCTAGGACATAAGCTTTTCAACATGAGTTTGATCCCTAGAATTCCCTGAAAATGCCAGATGTGATGGCATGTACCAACAATCCCAGCACTGCTATGGGATATAGGAGGCAGAGAGGGGATAATCATCTATAAGTTCAGGACCAAGGTAGCCTGGAGTGAAGCACAGGGACAGAAAGAATAGAGAAGGCACTGCCTTAGCAAGGAGGAAGGTGAGAACTGACTATTGAAGGTCATTCTCTTTCAACAAATTTTGTGCTCAGGGCTTTAGAGATCCCTCAGCTGTTAAGATAGCTTTTTATTCTTCCTCAAGACCTGAGATCAGATTCAAGCACCCATGCTGAGTGGTTTACAAGTGCTGGCAAGTCCTGTTCCAGGCAATCAAATGCCTTCTTCTGGCTATTGCAGGCATGCACACAAGTGACATGCACAGCATGGACACAAATTGTCTTAGTTATTTTTCTATTGATGTTTAAAGGTACCATACCAGGGAAAACCTATAAAAGAACAAGTTTATTGGGAACTTAATCACAATTTTAGCGGCTTGGTCCATAACCATCATGACATCAGGCAGGGAAGCATGGCTCTGGAGCAGTAGCTGAGAGCTTACATGTTGAGACAACACGAGAGAGAGAGAGAGAGAGAGAGAGAGAGA
>LOEQ01001419.1:19565-40703 GCA_001685075.1 Bramus lutescens
GAGAGAGAGAGAGAGAGAGAGAGAGAGAGAGAGAGAGAGAGAGGAGAGAGAAAAGAACCAACTGGAATGATGGAATGATATGGATTTTTGAAACATTGGAGACCACTCCCAGTGACATACCTCCTCCAACAATACTACACCTCCACTGTCAAGGCCAAACCTCCTAATTCTTCTCAAAAAGTTCCATGAATTGGGGCCCAAAGCACTTAAGCACATGAGCAAATGAGCCCATGAGACATGAGGGTTATTCTCATTCAAATCACCACATTAAAAAAAAATCTGCTTACTGCCTTTGGAAAGTATCAGCCATATTGGAAAGAGACAGACATCAGAGCAGCCTAGCCTAAAAGAAACTGAACTATTAGCTTTCTGTTCCTTTATAAACTTTTCAGTTGCTGAAAAATAGACAGTAAAAGTTGCTCTGAGATCTCAATTTCTCCACAGTTCCTTAACCCAGGGATTTGGTAGGTTATTGACCACTGAAACCTCTTCATATGTGCATTTTCATTCTTTCTTTTTGTATAAATGGTAGAACACAGCCTAGCACTGCACTGCAGTATTTGAAGATTCCAGAAGATACTGTGGAGTCTTAAAAACAAGAATGTGCTGCTCAGAAAGCAGACTTTGATTTGAAAAGGGGGTGGTAGCACGGGGTACTCAGACCGAGTGGAGGACACATTAGTCACTGCCTTCACAAGGAACCAACTCAGACTGACAAAAAGATAGCGGAGAAGCCAAGATCCCCATGTCCTAAGAAAAGCAGAAGGCTGCACAGTCTGCAGCAGTTGCAGGGAGCCTGCACCTGACCTACTTAGGGTTTTCAGTGTCACTAGCTGCCTCAGCGGAAGGCACCTGCAGTGACAGGCATAGCTGAGCTATTCTCACCTGAGACTCTCAGAGCGCAAAGCTTGCTGTCTGGCTACGTGGAATGGAAGAGTCTTGTATTTTAGGGTTCAGAACTAATGTATGCCACCAAATGTAGCGACCCTGATGAGCCACAAAATGCAATCATGCTCCCATGGTTCTGTCTCCCTCCTTCTTCAAAGGCATACCCGTCATATAAGACTGTAAACACAGAGGGATTTGGAGCCTATTAAGGGTCAGATCCTTTCCAACATGGATGCCCACTCTTTCAGCTTATCTGGGCTGTGTTTGATGAAGAAGAACTGTCCTGAGCCCCACATTAAATCCAAGGAATCCAACTCACAGTCTATATGTCTTAGGGCTGTACATATTTTTTTTTCTGCACGATATCATGACACAGTGCCATTTTTTATAGCAATATCACAGTGTCTTCCAGACAGTCCCTTTTTCCTGATGTTAAAACTGGGTATTAGACTGTAAAAATATTGCGCCCAGAGTCACAGAAATGAAAGATTTCTTCATCACACTGCATCCTGGATCCTAGGATCATTTAGCCACATAAACCATTCTTCTCTGTCCCATAGTCAGCACTCACACCTGGGGATTAATTCTCAGTTCTCAGTGTCCGCTTTCATCCTCATTCGAATTGTAATCGGAAGAACTGTCCTGGCTCCAGGTTGATCTTCATGAGGTCCTTGACTCTGATCCACTGTCACCTATTGGACCTAATGTGTTCTTCTCAGTTTATAACTCAATCCTGTCATGACAGGCTCCGTCGGGTTCCTACTGCTTCTCTGTCTTGAACACACTCACTTACACTTTCAGAGTTGAGAGTTCTGTTTGTGACTCTTGCCAAGTCTGACATTTCTCCTCTAAAGGCATCGAAACCCTGTTTTTCCTACATCTTCCACCTCAAGGAGATTTTGCTTTCCTCTAATTCTCCTTTCCCTTTCAAATTTTGAGATGCATATTTATTAAACTCATGCTGGCTGTTGAGATCAACAAGCTTAACGTATTTGACAGAACACTGAGTTTTTTTTTTAAACTCCGCTTGAATCCGGCTTTTGTCCATTAGTGTGTAGCACTATGCAAGCTGTTCAATCTCTCAAATTCTCAGCTTTCTCCTGAGTGTAAATCTGAATGAATATTGTCTGTTTTGAAAGCTTTCTCTAAATGATTACTTGAAAAGAGCCCTGGCCATTGTGCAGTCTACAGTCAGTGCATATTACCTTCCTCTCTTTTCTTTTTTTAAATACTTGTTTTCAAAAATGTTATTTATAGGAGTATGTGTCTTTGAGTGTATGCACACACGTGTGCATTGGGGGAGGATACACACACCTGTGTGCACTCAGAGGCTAGAAGACTGAGACAGTTCGTGGAATCCCACAGAGTTGGAGAGAATCCGTATTTGAGAGCTGTCCGGCTTTTTAGGTGAGTTCTGGGGTTCTAACATGCCTGACCTCATGTTTTTGCAGCAAGAACTAACCATTGTGCTGCCTTTCCAGCCCTTTCCCATTCCTGCGCTGTGCTAATAGTGTGACTGAAAAATGCACCACACAGAGCTCAGTGCTCCATGTAAGAATCTGCTGTTGTTTGAATCCTTTAATGTATGTACTTATATTAGTTATTTATTGGCGATACTACAGATTGAATTCAAGACTTTGCATAGACTAGGATGTGTTCAACCACTGAATCACACATCAGGTTTCAGATCAGAGATCAAGCCTGTCAATGTTCTTGCATGGGGGCAAGAGAGGCTCACAAGGCCCCAGCATTAACTTGGGAGCTGTTGACAGCTTATGAATCCTGATAATCAGTTTATTTTAAGGTCATGACCCCTATAGGTTGACTGTGTTCACAACCATGATTCTATGGGGAGCACAAATTGGAATCAATGGCTAATTAACAAAATTAATGGGCTGGGAAGATGGCTCAAAGGTTAAGAGCACCACCTGCTCTTTCAGAAGTCCTGAGTTCAATTCCCAGCAACCGCATGGTGGTTCACAACCATCTGTAATAAGATCTTGTGCCCTCTTCTGGCCTGCAGGCATACATGCAGTCAGAAATATAAACATACATAATAAACATATGTATACATAATAAATAAATCTTAAAAAATAAAAAAAACAAAATTAAAGGATCTCAGAGGAGTTAGGAGAAGAGAGGAGGTAATTATGATCAAGAAACATTGCAAGAAATTCTAAAATGATTATTAAAGCATTATATTAAAAAGAACAAAACATATATATTATTTATGTATGAAATTACCAAAGATTAAAATTGCCTATATATATATATATATATAAATTAATATGTGTACATATGCTTCAAAAGAAATCGAAACAGCATAATAAAATAAGGGAGAATGAATTTTTGCTATTTATCTTTAAAATCTGTTGAACATTTAATTCACAGGAGATGAGGGGCCAAAACAAACAGCATTAACACCAATTCCAGTTAAATGAACCAATTCCATGGAAAAGCAAACTTCTCAAGCAGGGCTGCATAAAGTTTCTATTCTTATATGTTTTTGATTGACGAGAAACACACAGCTTCTTCCAAGTAATTGGTTAGTCTTCCTCCCTCCCTTCCTCTCTTTGTCTCTGTCTCTCTCTCTCTCTCCTCTTTCTCTCTCTCTCTCTCTCTCTCTCTCTCTCTCTCTCTCCCTTTCTTACTTTTTGGAGAAAGTTCAGGTAAAGGACAGGAATCTGGAAGATAAGAGGTGAAGGGTGGGTCTCAGAGGAGTTAGGAGAGGAGAGGAGGTGATTATGATCAAGAAACATTGTAAGAAATGATTGTAATATCAGATTGAGACTGATAATTTGCATGTTATTTATAATCACTTCCAATTCTTTTTCAATGTAAGGACAAGGATGTTTTTAAAAAAGAAATTATTTAAATAACAAATAACTTTCTACAAGTATTCATATTGTTTTATTGATTATCTTTTCCTTTTCATATCTACACATGTTATTTCTTGAAACATTTATTTAAGCGATGGGACATGCCATAGGAAAAAGAAGGTCAAAGGTTTAGTGGTGCCTAAAGAGACAGCTCAGAAGTTAAGAATAAACACTGTTCTTCCATAAGACCTGAGTTCAATTCCCAGTACCGACTTTGGGCATCTCACAACCATCTCTACCTCAAACTCCGGGAGATCTAGCATCTTCTATCCTTCTCTGAATACACCTGCATTCATGTGCACATGCCCACACAAACATACACACAAATACACACCTAACAGAAAGAATCTTAATAAAGGAAAGTTTAAATGCTTTCTATGAATGATTCTGCTCTTACAGGTAAAAGTAACTTAACAAAAAAGCCACCTCAATAGAAAGGCATGACCACTGTCACTCAGCCAACTCTGGAAGCTGAGAAGGAAAGGAGAAACAGAGAAGGTTCAGAGACTGGGGTAAAGCTCTACCAGGCTTCTTAGGCATCCATGGTCCTCCAAGCATTTTGTCATTTTCTAACACTGCTGAATGAACTAAGCTATGTTCCACTCAGTAATGAATAAACTAAGTAATTTCTCTTTTATTAAAGGTAGGAAATACAATGTAGGGCAAAGAGAGCTGGACTAGGAGACTTCCATTTTGAGGTCAAATAGTCATCATTTGAGATAAATCAAATAAAATTAGAGTTTATTGTTCTCAATTCTATGTTTTTAACAAAACTATCTCCTCTCACTGGTCAGATTCACTTATTTTGACATTAGAATGTTAAACACCTTACAATCCTTCAGAAAGTTTAGGCTGCTCAGACAATGTGCTAAAATACTGAAGGAAAGTACCAAGTTTATTGAGACTGGAAATTTGGTTACACGTGAGCATTAAATCACAAATACTTTGTGCTCCATCTGATGGTCTGTGACAAGATCCTCTACCTTTCTTTCTTTTCTTTTAAAAACTTTTTTAATTGTCTGTATGCCTGGACATACAAGCATGTGGGTGTAGGTACCTACAGAGGCCAGAAGAGGTTATTAACTATCCTGGAGCTGGAATTAAAAGTGATAGTGTACTACCCGGTGTGGGTGATGCAAACTAAACTCAGGTCCTCTAGAAGAGCAGCCAGCATTCTGTCTTAATTGTCAGCTGTTTCTCAGGTACATTTTTCAACTTTTTGAGACGCAATACACTGAAGAGAACATTCAGTGAGTTGCTTCCTGGAAGTGCTCAAGGCATGGTAGACCAACAAAATGCTAGGTTTCAATGCGTTCAGAGGAGATGGAATAGACATATTTTTTTGACATTCCTCTCACTAAATACCAAGGAAAACTCTAGATTACATAAATCAGATGAGCACAAGAAGAATTTGAGGACTGAGGAGACCTGAGCAGACCTGATGGGGGCCTTGAGATCTGAGAAGAATATAGCAGGGAAGGTTTGGTCTCTTCTTTCTGCATCATATATAGCAAACTTGGAGCTGAAGAAAGTGGAACCTGGAAAAGACAATGCTGGCTGAGAACAGACCAAAAGTTAGACAAACAAAACAATCAGCATTATTCCCAGCATAAGAGGCTGCTCACCAGAAGAAAAGGGTGCAAAAAGAAAAATCTCATAAGTCAGAGAACCTCAGGAAAACTACTGCCTTGTTTGATAAAATATCACATAAAATTCTTTCTTCATACACAGACTGAAAACCCACCTCCTGGACACTATAAGGAGGCAATTCCATTACATGGTGAGAGGAAAGGTCAAGTACAAAGCTAGGATTTGAAGGTCAGCAGCAGCACTGAGTCCCCCCCACAAAGTCCTGGAGACCTCCCCGGAGGGTGGCTCTTTTCTGGCCCACAAGTAAGGAATCAGGCCATTGCACAGCTGAGAAAGCTCAATAGGAGACTTGAATTCCAACATCTGCATAACATCACAACTCCCCTGCAAATGTTCACCCACACACACTCACTTGAACATGCACTTTCTGCACACACACACATTCACACACTCATTCACATGCTCACACACACATACAGAGAGAGAGAGAGAATCAGTTTTTATAAATATAGACACAGAATCTTTACAAAATATTCAGCAGTATATAAAAGCAATTCCATACTATTTGGAAGTGAGATGTTCTTCTTCTCAGATATTTTTATTGATTTAATACTATATCTGAAAGTCATTTAAGATTAGCCAACATATTAACATGATAAAAGGGAAAATTTGATGATATCAATGTAACAAAAGTCTTTGATAAAGTTCAACCACATTTGTGAGGAAAGTTCTTAAGGGCAGGTATGTAAGTCGGTGGTAGAGTTCTGAGCAAGCATGTGCAAGAAGACCCTGGGTTCATTTTATCTTTCTTGCTCCTGAAACACTCTCATAATACTAAAAACAGAAGGCACTTCTGTTCTAGATAAAAAAAATCTATGAAATATTATGACTAGGGCCAGTTGGATAGCTTAGTGGATAAAATATCTTTCCTCACACCCCTGGAGACCTAGGTGTGATCCCTAAAACCCACATGAAGGAGGAAGGAGAGAAGTGACATCACAAAGTGGTCTTCTGACCTCCACACGTGTACCATGCAATACCTGCCCTAAACACACCGCACACACAATAATAGCAAATGAAATAGTCTGCGAAGCACTGGCTCCCACTTCGTTTACTGGTATGACAATGATTGTTTTCTACATAAAATGGGAGTAAAGACTGTTCAAAATTATTACCTGAATAATAAAGTAAGAATCTTCAAAACACTCTGAGAATTGAAAAGTGAGTTGTATAATTTAATATATAATTTATTAAATTATTAAATTAAATGATAATTGAAGGTAAACATAAAAATATTAATATATTTGATGCATTGGAATGAGAATATATGAAAAAATAATTGTATATATTAGTAACCACTCTAATACTTATACTTATATCTAAATATAAACGAAAGACAGACAGGACTTTATATGCTGGAAACTAGAAATTGATGAAAAACTAAACTATCTACCTGAATGAAAGATAAAGAACATCAACACCACAGAAGTGAGGAGAGGCTCTGTTCTTCCCAGAGAACCACATGTGAGTAACGAGCAATGTCTATCATTGCAGGACCAGCCAGATGTTTTGCCTTACAAAGGTCATCCCTATGTGTATATTTAAAGAAAACAGAACCATAATAATTCAACTTTTAAAAATAAAATACAAAAAAGAAACAAACAAGGAAGGAAAGGCATGAGGGGGCAGGGACATCCATTGCTCTTCTCCAGGACTCCTCACAACCCTATTACAATTACTTGCCTGCTGCTGAGGCAGTGGCAGATGCGTAGGTCAATGCAACAGAAAGGGAACTCACACTCACTGATTTTAAAAAAATGCTTAAAAGCATTTCAGTGGAGAAAAATAAACTTTTGAAACCATTAAACTTTAATAAGCAAACCTTGGCAGAAAATCTTTGGCACCTAAGACTTGGCAAAGTGTACAAGATCCATAAAAATAAATCAGACTTCATCCACATCAGAAAGTATTCCTCCAGCAGAGACAGGGACACTGAAGAACAATGCTGGAATCATACTCAAACAACTTTTACAACCAAAGGACCGTGTCCTGTGTGTGAACCCACCCTGAAACCTCAACAGTAAGTAAACAATCAGTTAACTTGGGATATGGAAAATGAATTTTCCCACAAAGGACCTTCGGATGGCAAATCACCATCTGAAAGATATTTGACCTCATTAGGCAGTGGAGAAATGCAAATTAAAATATAGGGAGAGATCAGTACACAGCTACAGGAATTCACAAGTGATAAATAGTGGAGCCACCAAGTGTCCATGCCTATGCAACGAGTGCTCTTCCTCCACATCCATAGCCCTAGTCCTTTGTTTTTATAAGGAAAATTGTACATGAGTCTATAGTTACCTCAAAATTTGAACAAAATGCAGGTATGGATGAGACATTTGCTTCATTTTTTTTAAAAAAGACTATCCATTGTCTTGAGACAAATGCTCAATAGCCAACCCAATGTGACCAGAAATCTGAGCACTCCTAAAACATGCTGAGAAATGCTGCTCCGTCCTGCGCTTGATTCAGTCTGTGCTTTACAGACATCAGGCCCTCACGGCTCCCACTCAGTACAAGGAAGCAGCGGAGGTGGGTGCTTCTATGTTCTAGAGACAAGGAAGAAGGTAGCACCTTTGAAAGCTTCCTTCCACTTTCTAAAACTGACTTTTGCACACGAGAGAGCATTTAAAGCGAAGCTGTTAGGATGGAGCCAGCTATGAAGTCATTTAATGCAGGAAGCGGTTCAGGAAGATTTGGAGATTTAGCTCAGAGAGGAGAAACAGTAGCAGGTTCATGTACCTGAAGGGCTGTTAGCTAAGACAAATAAGAGGCTTATTTTCTGATACAAATAAAGAGCATTGCCCAAAGGAAGGCTCTAATATATGATTTCAGGTGTTGTAAGAAGTGATATTTTTGTGCGCATTGTAATGTATCGTTTAAATGTGTATTGTAGACAGGAACATATGTAGTAATGCAAAAATCGTCACCTATAGAAGGATCTATTTATTTCTCAGTTATGATATATCACATATTTTACATGAAGATGTTTTGTTGCTTAGGCCATTTTCATGCATGTATATAATGTACTAGGATCATACTTGTAGATACTCCTAGAAGCCCCACCCAGACTCCCTGTCCCCTTTCCTTGCCTTCTTCCTCTGAAATCTTCTCTGTTTCACTTCTGCTTCCATGTCATCAGAATGTGCATACTTTTATGTGTCTGTGAAGTCTAAGCATTTGTTGTCTGAGACGATTTTATTTCACTTAATGTGATTTTTTCCTGCTGCATCCATTTACCTGCAAATAACATGACTGTTCTTCTTTGGGGCTGAAATGTTTTCCATTATGAATTTGGATAAAGGTTTAACACAAGGAAAAAAATACAAGTGGGGTTCAGAAAGAAGCCAAATGGGTAGAGTACTTGTTGTGAAACCAAAGGCTTGACCTGGGATCCCCAGAACTCCTACAAAGCCTGACAAGACACTGTATGTTTATTTTATGTTTTTAGAAAGAAAACAATCTTTTTTCATTTTACATACCTTCCCAGTTACCACTCCCTCCCCTCCTCCTAATCCCTTCACCTACTCCCCCATCCTACCCCTTTCATCCATTCTTCGGAGAGAGTAAGGCACATATATTTAGGTAAGATCCAAGGCCTCCCTACTTTATCTAGGCTGAGCAAGGTATACACCCAAAGAGAATGGGTTCCCAAAAGCTAGTACATGCAATAGGGATAAATCCTGGAGCCACTGCCAGTGGCACCTTAGTCTGCCCCAACCGTAGAGGGACAAGGAAGGAACCAAACTAGACCTTAGAACTTTTATGCTTTAACCCAAGCATTTTTGTGGTGAAATGAGAGGCTGGGACAAGAAAATCCTTGGAAGCAATCCTGGCATGCAACGCTGTGAACAATAAATAGACCGTTTGGAACGGGGTGGAAGGTGAAGGCTGACATTTGAGGCTGTCCTCTGACTTCCAACTCTTTCACGGTGGTACGCATATGCCTCAACTCATGTGGGCAAATATAATGTTTTACCAATAGGAAGAAAACCAACAGTGAATAAGAGTATATATAAGTGTTTTTTTTTTTTGCCACAACTGCATAAGAGGCTTCTGAGCATGGTTGGGGATCATCACTGAAGGCAAGATGCAACATCACCAGATGTTGTCAGTGTAAGTCAGTACAATGTATCAATGATACTCTTAAGTTTGACTATGTTTGGGACTTAGGAAAAAGTGCTCTCTTAGAGGCATTCCTAGCATGTCAGGATCTTATTACCCATGATTCCTTTAGGCTGACTGTAAAGGAGGTGGAAACATTAATTTATGGAATAATTGGGCAGATGTACAAAAACAATCATTACAGCATCATTTTCTGCCCAGAAAAGCAAACTGTAATCCAGGGCTTCTCAGAATTGCTGGTCTCTGTATCCAGTGTGGCTTTCTAGCCATATTCCATCCTGAATGAATTTGGGAAATGTCAGTGTTTACTATCTAACAGGCTCAATGAGACAGAAAATGATTCTCAAAGTCGTCCTGCAGTGTTTGATGTGCAATAAATTCAGGCATGACTCTTCCAGATTACATAAAGAAAACTGCCACACTCAGGCAGTGTTAGTTCAAAGTCACTGCCTCCACCCCAAAGTCTGGACTGTGGTGCTCTTTCTGAGCTAAGTGTGCGTTATACTAATGTAATTTTCTCTGAATTGAAACATTCCATGCTGGGAAGTGTCTCCTTAATAATCAGGAAGTAAATAAAATTTAACAGTACCAGGAAGAAAATAAAACAAAAGACAACAGAAGTTTCTTGAAATTTCTGGGATTCACAGGGTCCCATCTCAGAGTTTTATAAACAAGAAAAACTCCAGGAAGAGACAGCTCTAACCAGACCAGGTGAGCTACCTGTGAGTGATGCAGAGAGATGCCCAAGGATGCAGCTTTTGGAAGTCATCCCAATGATGGGTAGGCTTTGCAGCAAGTAATCTACCCCTGTTAGTAATCCCAGGATGCTCCATGATTCACTCAGCTAGATTTGGAGTTGAACTGCTTCTTTGGTTTTTCTTTGTTGTCCAGTCTGGGTGAACAACAGTGTAAAAATCCTGTGTTAGCTTATGGAAACTCAAAAGCATTTTGCTAAGATACCAAGACTATTTGAGGCACCAGACAATGTTTCCCAGGTCATCTATCCTTTAGAAACTGGACACCCTGCATGCTTTAGAATGGGGTGTGGTTTAAGAAAACAAGCACTTTACTTTGATTTTCTTAACATATTCATGACTTACATTGATAAATCCTATACTTGTACAAATAAAACATTAGCTAGTGATGAGTCCTTTGGAACAGAATATGAAGAGAATTGCAGGAAATTTTAGACTTAAATCAATTCTCAAAATACATCTTTCTAGGAAATTAGAAATATGGATGACTTTCTTCTCCCTTATTTCATGCTGAACAAAGAGTGCGTGAAAACTTTCTACTTCATACGTTGATTCTATTTGTCCAATAGAGAGAATATTTATTGAGTGATGCTGATATGTAAGCAGCATCCTACAGCTTTCAGTGAATAGTCAGTAGTTTATTCCTCACAGCACTGGCCCTTGTGGGTGTTGATATTTTATGGACAGAATACAAAACCGGAATGGTTGGTGATAGAGCTAGGATTTGTATGCCATACTGATCCTACCTACACTATGAAACTATGATTTAGCAAATGACTTCAGATGTTTCTTTTTCATGATAAATCATATGAAATTATTTTCTGCATACACAAACATATATATATATACAGTGATATACATATATGTATATATACATACACACATAATGCACACACACCAAAAGAAAGTACTGTTTTTCTTTGTAAAGTGATATAAATCATGTCCTTTGATATTTTTATTTTCTCAGTTATTTTATTCTGAAAATGGTAGGCAATTGATAGTAAAATTGGTCTCACAACTCAATATATTGCAATCAACAGATTAAACATGAACAGTATAAAAAATATGGAAAATTAGAAACTGAAAATTATATATAAAAAAGACAACTGAAACAAGCAATCATGTCATGAAGCCTTGCAGGGACGTTATAAGTTTGCAGGGGATTTTTCTGGGCTGATACAGACCAGCCCTGTTCCTGTAAGCAGCTGAGGGAGATACCAGAGGACCAAGTGCTCCTGTACAAGCAGAATGCAGGAGCTGGGCTTTCTGGAGTCAGTGATTTGGGATGGGAAGAGAGGAGGCTGTAACCTAAAGATCAGAGTCTCTAGCATAGGCCTGGCAGAGTCTCTAGCATGAGCTAGCAGAGTGTTTTCAGGCAAATAATTAATCTCCCAAAGATAAATGTCCTGCCTTACTATATAGGAATTGTGTGTCAGGTGGGTGTTTCTGCTGCCCTGAAACTTAGCCTCTCCTCTTTATGATGTTTGCCATTTTCTAGTAAGTAGTTCATATAAGCTTGATTAACACATATGTAATTCACCTTCTATACCCAGTACTGTGACATTTGAAATGCTAGAACCTGTGAGGTACAACTGCATACATCCTGAGGATCTGTTGACCAGGGGTCAATCTTCAACCAGTCAGTAAATCTCCCAGTAAATTTCTGTCCTTGGGCCGACAAATCCCAAGATTATTCTCTGCCTTTCCCAGAGTCCCCACACAATCAAGTACTGCTGTTTTCAGTGTCTGTTGGCTATTGCTGCTTTTTTTGCCCATGGATAACATGTCCTTGACCTTGATTTAGCTTTCCAGGGTCTCTGACTATTTCCAGGATGGTCAAACCACAATTGCTGCTATCAGAGATGTGAACCACATTCTCTTATCTGATTAATCAGATGCAAAGCCCAGTTTTATCACAAGACAGAGTGACATTGACAGTCAGTAATAAGAGGTGGGGATAAAATGCTCAGTTTAAGAAAGAGGAAGACAGGATTCCAGTAGTGGACAGTGCTGAAAACAACAGCTAGCCTTTATCCTTGCCTATGTGCCTAGTCACAAATGCATAAGATATTCTCAGTGACCTCTCAATAACCTGTGACATCATGAATTCCAGGGAAATAAAAATGTCATTATCTTAGGCTTATCTTGAAGGTTAATTCAAAAGGATCTCCTAAGCAAGGTTTACAATTGTGATTACATTCTTGAGTACACCTGTCAAATAGAATGGACAATATAGAGGAGCATTTGGAAGCATGCCATCCAAAGAACAGCTAACAAATTAGTCTGTGTCATTATTGGTGATGTTCAGACCATAGATATTGGCAGATATAAAAATATATATCTGGATGTTGTAAGTAAATGCATAAACAAAATAATTTGTTTATTATTGCACAAATCACACATTCTCACACCACCCATGCCTGGTATTACAATTACTTTTGCAAGGCCTTTTATGTGGCTACCACAATAATTGCCTTTCAACCTTCAGTGGCTGCCTAGACAGAATCTGAGCTTTATTTTTACAATGGACTTTGTGACTGTGAATGTACAGTCTTGACTCAAGTCTTGGACAATGAACTTGGTCTTCACAGATGTCAGACCTGGGGAAGTTTCTTCTACATTATCTTGGCTCAAAGTCAGTGCTGACTCTTTGGAACGGTCAACAATCTGTTTTTTAAGTGTGATGATTCCAGTTTCTAATTTCTTAAAAAAAGAGTAATGAAAGCCAAGTCAGTGGTCAAACTGGTTTTGTGAAGAGCAGATGTTCTTCCAAATTATCTTATGCTTTTGTAGCCCCTTCGGTTTATGTTACACATAAAGAGAATGACAATTGTCACATTCTCTTGAAATTGCAAAGGGATTGCCTAGAAGACATGGTGTGTTGTCTCAGTGTATAAAATGTGTGCCTTGTAAGTGTATGAACCTGACTTCTATCCCTTATAACTTGTGTAAAAGCATCTGGCTGTAGTAGATGGACTTGCAGTCACATGGCTTACAAGGCAGAGTCCGCTGGATCTCTATGCTCCCTTGGCAAGCTCCAGACCACTCAGAAACTCTGTCTCAATGAAACAAGGTAGACAGTGCCTGTTAAGCCCTACCCAAGGTTCTATTCTTTCTTCAACATGTATGTACACAAATGTGCACAAGGACACATGTAAACACACACACATTCATGCACATTCATAGTTGTCTGAAAGACAGAAGGTTTTGCAAATAGATCTTTTTTTTCTGGAAGAGATCAGAAAGGTAAAACTTCAAAGGCAACAAAAGAGCTCTTCTGGGCAAAAAGCTTCAAAGAAGCAAAAGAAGCAGCAAGTAGACCCAAGAAGGTTCATTAAGGAGAAAAGAAAGGGAAAATTCAAATCGTCATGAAAGCACCCACAGGAAGTCAAGAACATGCACCTATTAAAAGGGATCAAATCTATAATATTCCAACAGGCTTATAGTTAAAAAATGTATTCCCTGTTCTGCTGCTATTTTTAAGCCTGAATAGAGTTTTGAGGAGGTACAGGCTGACTGTATATTACCGAAGGAAGGCCTGTGAAATCTGCCCCACCCTAAATCTAGCATAATCTCTGCTTCTTGGTCCATTTTCATGGGAAAAGCTCTCTTTAACTAAAGATTTACTTATTTATTATTTAGTGTGTGTGTGTGTGTGTGTGTGTGTGTGTGTTTGTGTGTGCCTGTATGATTTATTTGCCCTACCTTCCTACAGGTACCCATGGGAACCAGAAGAGGGTGTCAGATCCCTTCGACCTGAGCTACCATGTGTATGCTGGGAACCCATAAGTGACTTGAGTTCTTTGTAAGTGTCTTAACTGCTGAGTCTTCTCTCTAGACCCAAAAGGAGGTTTTCTTTACCCTCCCCAGTCATCAGAACTTCCACATGAGGATGGATTGACAGACTGAAAGTGAGCCGAACTTCTTTTGCTCCTTTTAATTGTTACTTATTCTGTCCCAGTGATGAGAAAAAGTGCTGATGCCCACATACCTCATACCACACAGGCACAAACTATGGCTTCAACCTGTGGTTTTGAGACTCTTCACATGAAGACAGGGGCTCCGGGAATTCTTTTTAAAAGCTGAGATGTTAGATACACTGATGTCAGCAAAGGTCCTTGCTGGACTAGAGGCAAAGTAGAGTGCTCTAGCCACTGGAAAACTGGCTACTCTGTAATAGAGAGCTCTGCCCACATGCTCATGAGGGCAAGCCCAGCTTAAAGTCAGAGAGTCAAAACCAAACAAAACCATGTGATTGTGGGAGAGAGAGTCACTGGGAGTAGAGTTGTGGGTGCTGGGAGAGCTGCCCGAGTACAGGGTGAGAGATCACAATGCATTATATATGTGCATGAAATCGTCAATGACTTTTTTTTTCAAATTTGGTTGTAAAGCATAATTTGGTCATGGTGAAAACAGTAAAGCTTTGACAGAGGCACTCTTGATAGGCAGAACTTGAAGGTCTACAGATGTTTCATGACATTGAAAATGCGAGCTAGAGGCTTTTGCAGACTAAAAGGAGAATATGGTGATTTACCAAAGCTAAAAATGATGCTATTTGTAAGTCATACCATGGAAAAAAGCCAAACACTGTTTAGAGATTTCCAGTAAATGTTTTTACAAAGGAAGAAAACACCTCAGTTTTCAGTGTTTCTAATATGATTGAATTCAAGTGCACAAAGTCAATATTTTATGAATTTTTTGTATTGCCTTATATATTCATCAACAACTGTAAGAATGTTTCAAGATAATTAACACTTACCTACCACTGGGTTTTGTGATAGTCTATTATGTCTAACAGAGTCATTGTCCCCAACATAGAATAATTCCACTCAAGTTTTTTTTTTTCATATGTGCTTGTGTATATGTTAGAAAATTTCCTCATAGTAGCTTTGTATATGACTTTTTCTAAGGTGTCCAGTGTTATTTAATCTCCTATATAACCTCTTCGACCCATCCCTCACACCTCCACTCCATCTAACCCTTCTTGCTCCTCTTTTGTGAATCCGTCTACATACACTTGTATTATATCTTCCTTTCCTTGAAAATTCCCATGTCCCTTTACCAACTTCGAAGAGTTCTGACTTCTAACATACTACAAACTAAGCACACACATGAAAAGATTCAAAACCAACACCTGTAAATGAGAGAAGACATGTGGTATTTGTCTTTTTGAGTCTTGGATACCTCAGAGTGATTATTTCCAGCACCGTCCATTTACCTGAAAATTTCACAATTTCATTTTTTAACAATTGAATAAATTTTCATTGTGTAAAGATACCACATTTGTATTATCCATTCTCTAGTTGATTGACATCTAGACATCTAGGCTGTTTCCATTTCCTGGCTTTTGTGGATAAAACAGCCGTGAAATGGATAAAGAAGCAGAATTGTAGTTGGATATATAGATAGAGTCCTTTAGCTATACACCGAAGAGTTGATTGGCTGCGTCTTGTGGTATATCTATTTATAGTTTTTTGAGGAACAATGAGTTTCCAAAGGTCCCCAAATTTTCCAGGCTATTGGCATTGCTCTTTGTTACCATCAAGAATCGGTGGTGACATCCTGTTGATGAAGACACCACATACTTAGATCAAAGGACACTGAGAAATAAGTCTGGAAGCTTGCTCCTACTGGCTAGCTAGCCTTCATAGGGCTCAAACGTGATGTCCGTGCTTCTAGAATAGAAAAGTAATCATTAATCTTACCCATCTGTAAACCTTGAGAACTACAATAGCTAGTAACTTGGCAAGACATGCCCACTGATGCAATAATGTCATGAAATGTTGTGATAGTACCAAGCACTTTCTGATTTTATCTAAAGCACATTCCATAAGATAGAATTCATGCCTGGTACAATTAGCAGGATCAAGATCCATGAGTGACCAAGTAACAGGACCTAGGGGAAATTCTAGTCTGTTAAAGAAGCATACACATAGTATTAACCAGACTTTGGGGGTTAAATGTAATGTGCATAGATTAGTGCAGCCCTCAAAGCTCACCTGAGAAGCTCCTTTCTGCAGTAGGTGATAATTGACCCAGCAATCCACAACATGCAGACAACAAGAGACTGGCAGTGCTCAGCGCCAAAAGAATAAACTATACCAAGTTCCTCCTCCTTCTCTTGCAAGGCTGAGGTATCACCTCAGAATAGGGGCTGAAAGATTGTAGGAGCCAAGTAGTGGGGGGCTGCAGCATAAGAGTATTTGTGGGGCACAACAGAGTGGTTGCACATTTGAACTCAAAGCAGCTGTGTCATCACACACAGTACCTGTACAAGTTCAAGCCAGCAAAAATCCCAGGATGGATGCGGATGGGGGCTCAAAACCTCTTCCCTAAATAAGAAGTTATTAGCAATTGATGGTTTCCAGGAAAGGGGGAGCCAATTTCCTTCATGTATTCAGCCTCAAAGAGTCTACCAACTATGCAGCACATAATCCTCTAGCCAGCAAGCCCTTTGTCCACTGAGTCATCTCCCCAGAGGTCATAGGCATTTGCTGCCAAGTCTGATGACTTGAGTCTGATCTCTGAAACCCACATGGTGGAAGGAGAACACTGGCCTCCTTGAAATGTCCTTTGATGATGCTAGGAGATGTGTCCTTCCCCCTTTCTCTCTTACACAAATAAGCAAATTTAAAAACATGAACTTCTGTTCCTAATTCTTAGCACTGACTATTCTTCAGGCAAAAGGTATTTGTGTGCTCATCTCTAATCCATTTGGACTTGATACTTTTTCTATAATTTGTTCTCCAGTAGAATCTGCATAGTTTTAATGTCTCTGCAATGCCCGCAATTTGCCATTTCCTACTGGAGCATTTGCATTTACGTAATGTGGCACAAGGTGTCTTGGCAGATACCGTTCATTTTCAGATGTTGTGATCTGATCATCAAGAAATGTCTGCTGGGATTTAAATGTAATCACATTTCCTTCAATGAGAAAGACCCAGAGAGAATTTATTCAGAGGTAATAAAATGACCAATGAGAACAGAGATTGGAGGGAATGCTGCTCATCTTCTAAAGGTGAAACAGGCAAGGAATAATTTCATTCTGGAGTTCCCCTGGGAGGGTTTCTTTGCTAACCTAACATCTTGACTGTGGCAAAATAGATAATTTGATTATTCTGATATCTGTAATCAGAGAACCCAATTTCTTTTTCCTGCCATAGACCTTGTATTGACTTAAAAAAAAAATCCCAGGGCACTGATGTACTTCACTCCTGTATTTTGAATATTGCCTCCAAGTGTCTTTTCACTTACTGAGCTAAATCAACCTCACAAATAACTATTGAGAAATGACTAAGTACAAAGTGTGTGGGGCTAAAGAGCTAGGTACTTCGAACATGACAAGGCCTTTGTGTTTTAGTTGCACTAACACTAACTGAATGGGTGAATTGTGTAGACATGACACTGCACAATCCTTCAAGTTCTGGGGCTGGAGGGTTAACAGCAGAGTAAGGTTACACACAAATGCATAGAGAAACACATTCATACACAGATATATGAAAGATGGCCATCAAATGAGTCTTAGAACACATTAAAATGATCATGGAATAGAATATGTGACATGAGACATTGTTCAGACTTTCCCTGAGATTAGAGAATTACGGTGTTAATTTTAATCTTCACCTTGACTTGTTTACCAATGTCCTGATTTTAAATACTAAGAAATAAAAAGGTGTTTTATGTTAAATGCTGTCTGGGATCTATGCCAGGTAGAAGTATGCTCCAGAAGAAAAAATGACACAGAGAAGGGATCCAAGAGATCTGATGAGCTGATATGCCTCCCTGTGGAAGATGACAAACACAAGAGCCACACTGGCTGCCATCAATCAAAGGGAATGCCATGACTTCAATAATGATTGTCAGGTGGGATAAAAATTTATCACTAGATTTAGCATGCAAATTCTGATCTCCAAATATTATAGTGTGAAAAGAAACTGCCCTGGATCTGAACTATTGTGAACATTCTTAAAAACAAAACCCGGCTTTGGCTTTGTTCCAGGATAAAGTGGAATCATGAGGGTTAAACAGAAGCATTCTCGGGAACGGGTGAGGTTCCTCTGTAAAGTGCAGCTAGAATGAAGCAAGAATTGCTTTCCTTCTCATGAATGGCCTCCTGTCCTACCCTGGCATGCAAAAACGGTATAAAAACACATTCCCAGGTGCCAAGCACACACATGCATACACACATATACACATCTCACAACAGCTCACATATGTGCAAGCACACACATATAAGCACATGCATATGAAAATACATGCATGCTTAGTATACACATCCACACATATGTGGATCTGCAGGTATGGGCGCATACAAATACAAACAAGAACACATTTTTACGTTCATTCACACATATGTACACATGCTTACCCTCATATACATGCACACAAGGACCAAGACCTCCAGACCATTCCTGTTACAGCCCTGCTGAGGGAGGCAGACAACAATAGGGAGAATGTCCTCTGTCTGATTATGCGCAGGACGTTTTGAAATTCTACCTGGAGAGCATATCCACTTACTGCTAAGAGCTTTAGAAACTATTTCTTAATTTGAAATCCACACCAGACTGCGAATACATTGTTCTGGCTTTAGCTTTATAAAGCAGATGGACTTTAAGCTGATAAATCTCCAAGCAGGGGCTAGCATTAGCATCAAGTCTGTGAACTCAATTGGCTTTTTAAAACTTTTAATTCTGACTCATCTTTTGTAGAGAGCTGCGTGGGCCTCAACAATCTTTAATTGGGACTGTGGACTCAGTATGGCACACTGAGAAGCTGGCCCTGAGAGGAGGTGGCCACAGCTTAGTGCTTGCATGTCTGCTTGGTCTAGAGTAGCACCTTGCTGACTGTGCTCATGATTGGGCTTCTTTGTGTTATCGCCATCAGAATGTGGTGGGTATGTATGAGTAGGGGTGTTCCTGTGAATGAAAATGTACATTTATATGAAGGAACAGCAACATGTGAGACAGAATGGATGCAGAGGTTAGAGGTCAGCCTTTGGTGCCTTCTTCAGCAGCTCCCCAACTTATTCCTTTTTTGAGACTGGTCCGAGCAGTGGACCCTGAGGTTTACCCCCTTAGCTAGGCTGGCTATCCAGTGAGCCCCAGAGATCATCCTGTGTAACCTCTCCAGTTCTGGGATCACAGCACATCACCGTATCTAGGTCTTTATCCAGGTCCTGAGGGTGAGCTCCAGCCCTCATGCATGTATTACTAGCAGTCTGTTGAGTCTCCCCAGCCCTACAGCTGGTTCCATTATCAGGACATTGAAGCTGCTTTTTAACCTAGAATCTCTAAACTCCAAAATCTTTCTGAAGCGTAAATGTAGACTAGGCAAACCCTTGAAAGTCACGTGGATTTGGGATGTGACTGTTGTATGGATTAAATATGGTAAGTGCTCCTAAGCAACTGAATTTTTGGGTTGTTCTCATTACCCCTTGAGTCTCACTCACTACCCTGCTTCTATGACTTCTATGTGCGTGTCTCTCTCTTCCCTGGCTAGATACTGGAACTCTGGCCTCACGACCCTCCTCTCTGAAATCTAGATCCAGCTGGCATGCTTTCCTAGGCTCAAGACATCTGACCACTTTTCTCTGTATTCAAGAACATATGGGAATCTATCCATCTTTTTGGTCACCTGCTGCTACTCATCCTCAGATCCTATTGCTGCCTGACTCATAAAAATAAATTTGTGGAATATATGATGTTCTCAAATATTATTTCACGAATTCCTTCTTCATAAATTGGCACATTATCAATTGTACGGGCCATATCCTGCCCATCCGTAGTCTTCTGAGTTTCAGAGGTTGCAGACCCCTACACACAAGCTTGTTGTTCTCGTCCTCATGCATTGTTTCTTTTTGCTTTGTTTTGACAGTTATTTACTGATCGTGTGTGTTCATGCCTGTGTGTATGCTCACAGGTCCATCTGCCGCAATGGCTGGCATGTGGAGGTCAGAGAATAACAAGTGTGGACCCCAGAGATAGGACTCATGTTCTCAGTCTGGGCATCTAGAGCTTTTATCTACTGATACATTGCATTATCCCTGGTCCTGTTGTATTTAAGACAATGATTTTTTCAAGCCTTTTCCTGCTGGTCCAATGTGTCAGGGATATTTATCTGCCTTGTACCTGTTCCCAAAGTGCCCAGTAAGGTAAATTACCCCCTCACACTCCTTATGACAGAGTTCTCTTATTCTGTAGGCTACATTTCATTTATAGAAGTGAGCTTACTATAAGCAATATAATTGACGACAATGTAGTTGAAGTTTTAGATTCTAATGTAACTTTTGTCTTTATGTTTCTAATTAAAATGCATATTAAGAAATTAATGTGCATTTAATTTAGTATATATATTCCTTACTCTTGCCTAAGGAATGACTGCCATTCTTAACAACATTATTAAATTTTCCAAAAGTGAATGAACTCATGAGCTTGTAGTATAAGGCCATCATTGTCCGTACCATTACTGTTTGCCGAACTGGCATGTGTAGAGAAATTAAAGACTTCTAAGGGCATGGACATCCTCAGAAATCTAGGCTTTAGCCATTATCTTGAAGAGAAAACTTCACTAGAATGACTGCAGATTCTGGGGCCTGGTCTATAACCTGTTAGGTAAGATATTGTTCCTAATCCTCAGACTTTTCTTCATCAGAGTGGAGATGGATCCGGAGAGATGGCACAGTGGTTAAAGTATGCTTGGTGCATAAAAGGGATCCAAATTCCAGTCCAAACACCTTTGTCAAGCTTCTCAGAATTACCTACACCTTAACCCTGGAGGGAATCACTATTCCTTCATCCATGTGCACCTACAACTCACTTCACATGCTGCCTCTCTCTCTCTCT
>LOEQ01001419.1:45864-57835 GCA_001685075.1 Bramus lutescens
TCCCAATTTTTGCCTGGAAATCTTGTCTATTTCCAATATCCAGGAGGATAACTACGTGTTTTTGAATCCAGAAAAACCCAGAGTTAAATGAGTATGGTTTTATCCTTCAATCTTCCTCACCATGAGAATAAATTAAGGCTTCAGTTTTTTTCTTTACTATATTTTTCCCCAGAAGGTGGAAATTATTTTGTAAATCAGAGAAGCATTTATCACTTACTGCAATTTTTTTGTGTGTATGTATCTGAATCTTTCAAAATTTAATTCTGTCATTGAATGATGCATCAGTAATATTCTGGGTTTATACATAATTTGAAAGTAGTATTTATTATTTTACATTTCCTCAATGTGTTTCTCTCTTCATCCAGAATGCTCTCTTCCTAGAACAGAGATATTCAAATCCCCCTCTTGCCTGCCTCTGTGCCCACAGTGTGGAAATGCCTGGTCTCTTCATGACATGGTATTAACCCATCCCCTCACTGAAACCTCGACCATTTCAGACAACAGTCCTGACTGAAGTAACTGGTAAAGCCTCTAACATGGGAGTCACTCAGCAAGCACTCTATGCCATTTGAATAGCTTTTTTGTTTAATAGAGGAGTTAAAGATGATTAAAGATGTACTTGAGATGAGTGTTGCCATTTGAATGTGACATGTTCCACATGTTTGAACAGTGTCCCCAGTTGGTCATCCTGTTTGGGAAGATTGTGGACCTCCTGAAAGGTGGAGCAGCAGTGGACGAAGTGAGTTACTAGAGAAGGAAGGACATGAGGGTTTCAAGCTCAGCCCCACTTCCTCTTCTCTATCTGCTTAAATACCAGTCATTGGACCTGACATTATGCTAAGTGTTTATGCAAATCGTGCCACCTGAACTTTAAAATCATTTAATAACTTAGCTTTCTGTGTCCTTTTTTTTTTTTTCATTTTGGGGAGAGACTCAGAAAGGCCAGTGCCATTTAAGCTTATTATTAGTGAGGCTGCACTTGCAGGGTAAACTGGACTATGTCTATATCTCTAGGGCCTAGCTCCCTTTTCTCAAGCTCCTTGTCGAAACTGATGGGATTTTGGGTCTTGATGCCGGTGGCTTCACTGGCTGCACCTAACATGCATGTGTAAGTATTCAATTTGTACCAAGAAAACCAGAACCAAGAATAGAGCATGGAGAGACTGCCTGAGTTTCTTGTTTGTCTGATGAATTTTTGGTCGTGCTTTGCTTCACTCAAATATGTATATAGAAATTTACATTTCACTGATCAGTATACAGGTCTATTATTAAGGGTCTCTCAATGTAGCCTTATCAGATGATTCCGTTATGGTCAGTTTTCTAATTTCTGTTAGGCCTTCACTGATAAATAAGGTATAAGGACAAACAGATAGCTTTAGAGCAATGCAGTCAGTTCAGTGGTCAAGGTTTTCAGAGGAAGCTCTGAAGCACACAGATCACTGGAAGGGTTATTAAGAAGTCAGCCAGGAAAGACATCATTCACATGGACTAAGCAGGGAAGAGGTATAAACAAATGAAGACGCAGAAACATGAAAATGGGAAGAAGGGGAAGAGACAGCCAAGAGTTCTGAGGGTGGACTGTGGAGAAGGCCCAGTGTGTACAGTTCTCGCTGTGCAAGTATGATGACATGCTTTTGTTTGGATCTACTGTGCTCATGTAGAAACTGAGATGTAGTGCCAACACCTGTAACCGTTGCGCTAGGGAACAGGGATACGCGGTTCCTAGGGGCTCAGTGCCCAAATAGTCTCTTTGAAATGCTGAGGTCCAATGAGAGACTTGAGAGATTCTTTCTCCAAAAATGAGCTGGATCGTACATCTACCTGATACATAGACACTCACTGATGCCCATATATGAGCATGATAGGTAAATGAATACATAAAGCTTTACAAAATAGAAGCTGGGAAAGAGATTGAGGAAGATATACTGAGTCCAACCTCTGAATTCCACATAATCATTCACTGTTGGGTGTGCCTTTGTACACATGTGTGTACCACACACACACACATGTGCACACACACAATAAAGTAATTGAAAAGAATTATGAGAAATTGTAAGATGAGGTACAGCTTTAAGGAGAGGTGAGTCCAGAGAGGTCAGCTAGAATGGAGCCAGCGAGGCTGAAGCATGCTTCACAAAGGGAAGATACTTGAGCAGAGCAGGTGCACATTTTACAGGGCTCGTTCTGTCACAGGGTGGGAGGGGCAATAAGTAACCGGTGATTGCTCCCACAAGCGTAGTGATCTCTAGACCCTCAAGAGAACCAGGGGATTATTAATAATTACTGAGTGGAAACTTTGAAATGGAAATCTGAAAAATGCTAAAAATTCTGCACTGTAACAATGCCTGCATTAATTTCTAAGTCCTGTTTGCTATGAATACCAAGACCTTTGCTAGAGAGAGAATAAAATCAATGACCAGGCTCCCTCTGATTCCTTCATCACTAGTGTCGTGTCTTACTAGTTTTTATATTAATATTCTTCTATCTGCAACCTTGATGTCTGTTTATATATGGTAGTTTCAGGTTAGATTTTACCCCAGTTTGTAAGGGGTATTGCTTTTTTAAAAGTTTTTTTTTTTGTTTAATTGATGTGTATGCATGTGTGCCTGTTAGTTTGTATATGAGCCTATGTAATTATATTCACATATGTGTGCAGGTGTCCCACAGAGGACAACCAAAGGTGTTAATTCCTTGTATCTGGAGAGCCAGGAGCTTGTGAGCTGCCAACTGCGGATGCTGGTAACTGAACTCTAGTCCACATGATGCAGATAAGTGCTCTTGACCACCAAACCATCTCTTCAAACTTCAGTAGTGCTTTTTCTACTAATTCTTGCTTTGAGTAAAGTATCCCAGTGAACTATCACAGTGATTTGCAGCATCATCCCCTCCTGGTTCATGCTACATGAATGTGGTGTGCAGACAACAATGAGTCCAGGGAATCTCTGTCACCAATCCAAAATAAGACAAGGCAAGCAACACTATATCTGCATTATCTGAATTTTACCTTTATTGAATAGAGTCATCATAACTGGTCTTTTACAGTTTTTTTATTTTTGAAATTTTTCTTATTCTACTTTTCTAATATTTCATAAGTTCTGTATTTTATGATCATACTAGTCTAGAATAAATGGAGACAGATAGAATGTTGGGGACAAGCCTCACCAAAACCACCTCTTGTCAGGGTAGGGACATGGGGACTTAGAAATATTAGTAAAGAATATGAAGACATGTGTGAAAATAATAAAACAGAACCATAAAATAGTACCAAGAGTGTGTTTTAGTGACTGCTGAAATTGTCCACATCTATTTTTTCATATGCCTTCTGTTTTGTTTTAGACAGGGTTTCTTTCTTATGCTTTTATATCCCAATACAAAAGGGGGGAAAAGGCAACAAAAGACTTCTTTAACATGATACAAAGGACAACTAGAACAGTTAATTGCTTTAACATCAAGTTATTAGCATGGGTGGTTCTGGAAGGGTATTTACTGGAAAGATTAGTGGAGGTGGGAGGATCCTCACATACAGTGAATTGTTCTTTCCTATAACAATCTAGCTGTGGGGAATCTGAGGGAAAGCAGTACTTTACACCTACCTGTCTATAGGTGCTGCGTGAGATGGCCTAACTGTCATGCTGTTGTCCTTCCCCTGTCAGGACTCACCCTTTCTATTCTTTCAACATCAACTGAATATCAGAGTCTCCAGGAATCTTTCAAGCCTTCAGCACCAGACTGGGACTGTTGAAGCATCCAGCCTCAAGTACTGAGGATCTAATCAGATATAAGCTTCTCTAGCATACAGACAGCGAATGTCAGACTCCACAGACCATATAGTGTAAGTCAACCTAATTAGTTTTTCTGTCTCTCTCTCTCTCTCTCTCTCTCTCCCTCTCTCTCTGCCTCTCTCTCTCTTTTTCTGTCTCTCTCTGCCTCTCTGTCTCTCTCTCCTTTCTCTTTCTGTATCTCTCTGTGTGTCTCTATGTGTGTGTCTCTGTGTGTGTGTCTATGTGTGTGTGTGTGTGTACATTCATTCATTTTATTGCTTCAACTTCACAACAGAAACCTGACAAATCAAATGCCTATGGGAAAAGCTACTGAAAATCCCTTGTCTATGTTCTAGACATATACTAGGAGGGGATCTTTGCCTTCCATTGTAAGCCAGAGAAAAAAAAGAAGCTTAGATCAATTTTTACATCTGAGGGAATGATTTAATTTCATTTTGGAGAGCTCTGTCCTCATTTGAGAAGAAATGGAAAACAAGCTTGCTATTATTGACCCTCACACTATGGCAGGTGTCCATACGAGCTACAGCCAAGGAAACACTTTGTTACAGCCCATTCTCTCTGGCCCTATCAACCTCAGCTCCTTATAGAACTAGATTATGTGGATGGCTGGGTGTGTGCTCTTTTAGGTTGTGGCATGAATGTTTAACAAGAGGAGTCTCTCCATGTCCTGAATTAAGCACCATGGCTATTCTGCAGGTGCCTGATTCATTCAGAGCTAACAGACATTGAAGACCATGAAGAGAATGTGTGTGCACACACTTATCCTCCTTTAACTCGCTCCCAGCCCTTGAAGGTGTCCTGCTTAGCATATGAGAACTGTAACCAACGCTGCAAGAAATCGAAATTCAGTCGGAAGGATTCTTCATCAGAGTGCAGTGCTGTGTCCTGGACTCATTTAGCTCCCACTGGGCCAGAGGCCCCACATCAAGGACAAATTAGAGAGTCAACTCAGGAACAGAGTTGGAGGAAAGAAGGTACTGGAGGATTTTAGTTCCGGGAAGCCCTGGACAGCAAAGAACTATCAACTCTTGCTTTTTATTATTATTATTTTTGGTAATACTAAGAGATTGGACCATATGGGTCAGGCACGCGAGGCAAGTGCTCTATGAAGGAGCTGCACCCTGTCCTTGGGTCTTTATTTTTTTTAACTCTTTAATTTTTATTTTCAGACAGCTGTATTCATGTGTATGTTTGTGCTTGTGTGTGTCTACCCACATTTGTGCAAATGTCACTGGAGGCTAAAAGAAAGCATCAGATCTCTTGGAAGGGGAGTTACACATAGTTGTGAACCACCCAACCTAGATATAAGGAGTTGTGTTGTTCAGGAATCACTTTTTTGTGACTCCTTGTGTTCACCATCAGCTGGTAAAAACAAAAACAAGCAGAAAAGCAAAAAAGAAAGGGAGTTTCTCTGATGAGGGTTGAGAGATTAATTTACGGCAGTGACAATAAGATTAGGAGTTGTTTGAGTAATAAGTCCCTTTATATGGTAATAGATTCTCCTCTAGGGCCTATGCCCTGTTTGGTTATATTTCCTTGGCCCTGTGACATGTACAGGTATATCTTGTGAAAATGCTCATTAAATCCAATTAGAAAGTGGTTGGCTATTCTTACAAATTTGTGTAAATGACTGCACTAGTGAGTATTTTTACCAGGAGAGTTGACCTGAATGGGCTCACAGCTGGGTAAGATTCATGGTTCCTTTTCTCTCCCAGAAGGGAGCATCGCGTTTTCCACAGTGAATGCTAGCCAGCATGCATCAAGCCTTGAAGTCAGTCCTAACTTCTTTTCATGCGCTAGGACGTGAGCGTGATGATGCATTCAATAGTAGGTTCTTACTGTAAGTTCTGGAGGATGACCAGTATTTTCTAGACACAACAGGGCAATTGTATATATGAACTCTTAGCAACTACGGCAGCAGGTACATGCCTGTTCAAGTCACACAAAATCCCAGCTTGGTGGGGGAAGGTTGTCATGAAATCCCGGCCCTAGCTAAAGAGCTATTGAAAATTGGTAGCTGTGTGGAGAAGGAAAAAGATTTTTTTGTTAAAGGTGTGACCCCTGATAGTTATACCAAATATGACTGGATGACTGTACACCAAAAAGTATATAAAGAGTATTAATAATAATTTTTATTTATGTCATATTTTTAATAATAGCATGAGTTCGTACAGTATGGAATGGAAGGGTGGATCTGGTAGGAGTTGGAAGAGAAGGTTGAATATGATCAAAATTCAAGGAATCAAATTCTCCAAGACACACACACACACACACACACAAACAAAGTCACCTAGACTAGAATATTGTACTAAACCATCCCGGTCATCACATAGCAGCTCCTTTACCCTTCTCCTTAATCACAGAAGTAGCTAATGTTAGAATCAAGGGGCAGATGAGGAAGTTGCCATGAAACAATGACCAAAACCCTGCCAAGACACAGAGCATCTACTGTGCTGATCTTTAAATGAGTATTTCTACTATTACTTTACTATTATTGTCATCATCATCATCATCATTTGTCCACTATCAGGAAGCACAGAAGCTCTGTACACAGAGGAGTCGAAATGATACACATAATGATTTTTTGTTTTGATTAAAAATAGTCACTGCTTGTGAGTTTGTTATTTTTTTACTGTATGTGTGTGTATGTGTGTATGTGTAGGGAAAGCATTGTGATGTGGATCATATCGGGAGGTCAGAGGACCACTTATAACAGTTTATTTTCTTTCCTGTGATTGAACTCAGATGCTCTGACTTGGGCCAAGCAAGCACCTTAGTCTGTGGAACTGTCATATGAGTTCTTTAGCACATAATAGTGTGACAGGGCAAGCCAGTTCAGAGGCTCCTTTATCTTCTATTCTTTCTGAAGCCATGTTAGGTTTAGCTAGATTTTGATCTCCCCGATGGGAAGCTCGGCAGAAAATTATCTGACTCTATTCTAGGAACTCCAGGTCAAGATGTGGTAGCAAAATTAAACTTCTGTTAAACCTCCTTCTCAAGCTAACATGCATCTTAGCTTTTATCAAACTGCTAGCTTGCATAAGAACTTCCCCCTGAAGCTGCTGAGCAAGATACCAGAATGTGGGCTTTGGCTTTAAAACCCCTTACTCTAAACATTTGGTACACTTGGGTCCTGTACACTTCAATCAAGTCAAATACATTGAATCAAGATTTTCAACTGGTTATAGACTGTGTCTGAATGGACTTCTCTAATGGGTTCTATTTAACAATAAACTGACGCCAATTATAGTAGCTGCACATGCACATAAGTTTTTGTACCTTCTGGACTCTCAACCTTATTTGTGTCCAAAGACAAAAAAAAAAACCTTTGATTNAAAGACCTTTTCTTGAAGGCGACAAATGTTTTGTTTCTTTCCTTCTGGTGCCGTTGCAAGAAGTGCAGAATGGAAAAAACATACACACACACTTACACACAGACACACACACACACACAGACATACACACACAGAAAGACAGAGACAGAAGTTAAGAAGCCTGTGGTTTGACCAAGTAGAGGAAGTCTTAGGAATTAAAATTAGAAAATCAAGACCCCTGCAGGTAAGTGTTTCTTAGATGATTTACACAGAACAATGTTCCTAACATATGAGTTGTTTGGCCAAATCAGCAGGAGCTGATACTCTTTACTTCTACCCAGGCTTTGGACATTATCTCTCTATTATTAGTCTATCAACTGCCTGGAACGAGTTCAGAGCGCCCAAATTCCACCTTTAGCATCTTAACAGAGCCAGGCATGGTGGTTGTAATCTCTGTTCCACAGAAGTAGATTCCTGGGGCTTGCTGACTAGAAGTCTGCTTGTCTAGCCTCCAGGATTCCAGGTGCATATTCATACACACACACACACACACACACACACACACACACTCATGCACGTGCATGCTCACACACACGTGTTCGAGAGATAAAAGTACTTTAAATCATCCACAGTGGTTTCTGTTATTAAACACCATATAGCCATAGCCTCTACCATTCTCTATGAGCTTTCTAAGAAAAAATGTTTATACTTAACCCTTTTATCTTTGTGAATCAAATTAAACAGAAGCAAAAAAGGCTACAAAAATAAAGGTTTTCAAGAAAAACGAAAGGGCTAAACTAAACTTTTAACTGTAATATTGGAATCTGTACAGCTGCTCTGCCCACAGTACCTGCAGCACACTTCCTCACATGGGTATGGACAGGCACCCTGCTATGACTCTGACTGATAGACATCTCAGTGCATGGTGTGAGTGGACATCAATGAAGGTATTGGCAGCCACATATCCCATTCCTCACTACCTTCTGTGCCTCCCAAGAAGTTAAAAGCCTGGCTGCACGACCCTGCTGTGAAGACCCCCTTCTTCACAGGGTGATTAGAAAGGACCCTGAAGCTTCAGAGCTTCAGCCATGCTATTGTCTGTCCACGGCATTATAATCTCTTCTAATAAACTTAACTACATCTACCCAACTCAGTATTTCCATGGATTGCACACACACAGCCTCTTGGCAATCTTTTCAACTGCTGCAATTTGACACAATCTCAGCAAACAATTTAAGGAAGTTGGAGTTAACCCTTAGACTTACATGAATTCTTCCCAAAACCTAGTCAACTAACTCCTAGATAATACCAGAAGTCAGTTTTAGGACTTTAATTATCAATTATTAATTCAGCAGTAAGAACCAATAAGGCTCTTTTCAAGTCTTTATTAAATGCAGAGACAGAGAAAAGGACAGCCATAAAAAACACATGTCCCTTCATTATCCATAAATAGCCACAAAATATGACATATAATTTATATCCTTCTACTGGCAAACATCCTGTAGAGAGGTTTCTCATATTTTATTCTTAGGATAAAGCTACTCATTTTCCTTCTGACTCTGGAAAAGGCGCTTTTACGGTAGCGTGTCCCGAGTCTAATGAACCACTAAAGATGGACAAGAGTTGTTGGTGTCTTCATAGGATAATCTGCTGGGGACAGAGGAGAGATTGATGCCCAACAAGAAAACTACTGAAAGACAGAAGCATGTACTAGAATGAAGGAAAAACACTACAAGAGAACTGTTTCAGTGTTTTAAGAAAGACTGGGACTCCGGAGCTGGGCTGTGTGTATAAAAACACTGGCTACACATACATAAGGACCAGAACTCAAATCCCCAAACCCTACATAGAAAGCACAGGTGTGGTCCTTTAAATGACTGAATGACTCAGTGCCCCAGAACTGTGAGGGATCAACAGAGAAAAACCTAGGTTTGGGTCCAGTTAGAGACCCTGACTCAATTGAATAAGACAGAATGTGACAGAGCAGGACCTAGTCCAAGAATGACCTTTTTAGATCTGGCATCTAACCATCCTCCAGGCAGATGCTAGCACACTGTCCACACACAATAAGAACTCCACCAGCTAATGTGGGATTCCCCTCTGTATGCTGTGAATATCTTTTTATTACCATTGGTTAATAAAGAAGCTGCTTTGGCCTGTGACAGGGCAGAATAGAGCTAGGCAGGAAAACTAAACTGAATGCTGGGAGAAAGGAGGCAGAGTCAGGGAGATGCCATGTAGCTGTCAAAGAAGAAAGACACTGGGAACCTTACTGGTCAACCACGACCTTGTGGTGATATGCAGATTAATAGAAATGGATTAATTTAAGATATAAGTGTTAGCTAAGAAGGTAGCTGTCCTAGGTGATTCTGTAAAACCTATCACATTGTCAGTCAATGGAAGTCACTACAGCTGTGAAAGGAGGACTCTGACACTGACCTTCACATTGTCAATCAATCAATGGGAGTCACTACAGCTGTGAAAGGAGGATTCTGACACCACCCTTCACATTGTCAATCAATGGAAGTCACTACAGCTGTGAAAGGAGGATCCTGACACCGACTTTCACATTGAAAACTGCAAAGGAAACAGCAGGGTCAGACCGCTGGAAGTGACTGTTCCCTTTTCCAGGTTCATGAACAAGAGCAAACAACTTCACCTCTCTGTGCCTGTTTCCTCTCAGTAAACTGGAACTTAAAATGTGCTTAACTATAGATATTCTGTGGATTAATATGCTGAAAGAGCTCTAGCTAACTCCAGTGACGTGGGAGGTGATGCATGCTGTGAATGTGTTTTCTTTCCATTGATGAATAAAGAAGCTGCTTTAGGTCAATGGCTTAACAGAGTGAAGCCAGGCTGAAAGAGATAGAGAGAGAAAGAAGGCAGAGTTAGGGAGAAGTCGTGAAGCCACCGGAGACAGACATGCTGAAAATCAGCAGGTAGGCCACAACCTTGTGGTGATGCACAGATTAATGGAGATGGGTTAGTTTAGGATGTAAGAGCTAGAAAATAAGAAACTAGAGATAATAGGCCCAGCAGTGATTTAATTAATGCAGATTTCTGTGTGTTTATTTCAAGTCTGGGCAGCCGGGAATGAACAAGCAGCATCCTCCAACACTCCAGGTGGCTTAGGCTTCGTCTCTATGTCACAGACATGATGGCTTTTCACTGTCATTTTTCTTAGCCTTGCTGTTGCTTTCAGGTCAGAAGCAGTCAGTTCATAGGTCATGGTGGAGGCTGAGGACAGAGAATTTAAGTAAGTTGCTTCCTCAAAGCTTTGTTTAAGGATTTTTGAAATTTTAGTATCAAATAAATCTCTTATGAGTGGAGATATTTAAAAAGCCATTTCAATATTCACTGGATTAAAAAAAAATTGCTGAAGTCCCAAGTACCCATCTTGCTATTCACACAAATTCAGACTGGGTTCTCTTTCCATTGTATAAGGTGTGGATTACTTGGGGATTGTCAAGACACCCAGTGGAGCTTTTGATAATGCAAAATCCCTTTTTATGTATTTCTAGCATTGCCCCTATGTATTAACACCCACATGACTCCTTTTCTTGTAGGAAATGTGCCCTATCCTGTAATGTAACCCGACAGAAGCATGGTTAGTTAATTGATGGGCACACTGGTATTTGAGGAGAAAAATGGATCCCCGTCGACCGTCTCCTAATACAATTGGGGACAATCAAAGCTTAATGCTGTCTCAGTAGGTGGCAGCTCTTTCAGGTGGATATTCAGAGAGTCACAAATTCTAGACATTAAGCTGTTCTTTTTGTCCTTTTCTCTTTTCTGAAGGAGTTGTGGTAGTGATAGAGGAAGGGAAGTAAGGATGGGTCAAGAATAATTACTTATGAAAACCTCTTCTCTTTATAAAGAAATGGTTCATTCCTATTAATTTCAGATTGTTTGCAATTTGCATACTTGGCCACTGGCAAAATGGTGACATCGCTAAAGTTCCCCTTTTCTTGTCCTTGTCTTTCATATTTTGTAAGAATGTTCCCTTTGCGGGTTCTTTCTCACCCTCATTCAATTCCCAGGAGTTCAACCCACCCTGTCAGGAGCTGACAAAGAATATGCTGCTCTTCTAGAATAAGACAGCCCCTATTCTCCCAGAGGACATTCAGGGTAATGAGATGTGTGGAGTCTTTTCCTCTTTGACTATTACTGGGTCATGGCCATATTTTGGAAATCAGATGAAATATAAAGACATTTATCCTAGACAAATTCACAGATGCACACATATACATGACAACTTTTGTGTGCTTTCAGGGGACTATGGGTACCACTTAAACACAGAAGAGGAATATTTAGCAGTCCTATAGGAGCTGATGAGATGACTCTGTGGTTACAAATTCTTATAATTAATCAACACCTGATTTCTAATCTAAACACCTACACAACATACCAAATACAATATGGTCTCCCTTATTTTCTTTGTTTATATGTTTATGAGTGTTTGGCCTGCATGTTCATATGTGAACTACATTTGTGCCTGATGCTTTTGGAGACAAGAAGAGGTTTCATAGCCCCTGGAACTGGAGACATATATGGTTATCGCCTTCTTGAGCATTCTCTGAAAGAGCAGCATGTGTTCTTAACTTCTGAGCCATCCCCCCAATCCCTTCTGTCAGGTATTTCTTTCATCAGGAAGACAAATATCTAATTCAATTCCCAGACCTATAACATTAGTCATAAGGATTGCTCAAAGGCTGATATAAGATTACAAAGAAAGGTGACTATTGATAATATTTGCTCTCACAGTGTGCTTTATCAAAGAACATTAGGAGATAAGATGAATATAAATATCACATAGTTCTATGTATCAACACTATTGACTAGCCTGTTTTAATAGAGAAAATGTTTAAAGATATA
>LOEQ01001419.1:57866-80747 GCA_001685075.1 Bramus lutescens
ATATATACATTAAAAGAAAGGTCAGAAGGTTATGAGACTACAAGCCTTATAGCATGAAGCATAGCCAACATTAATTCAGAGGTTTGATGTGTTGCTTTTCCAAAAACTGAGTTCTAGTTTAGAACTGTCACCCAAAAAATGTGTGGAGTAAATTTAATTTCCTCTAATCAACAAGGAATGACATTCAGAATCTGTTGTCAGCTCAGACACAAGGTATGGTGGAGAACATTTTCACTGGTTAATGATGTATCAATATCTATATTAAATTTCAGCCCAACCCCTTAACAGTTGTGTGGACTTGAACACTCTCTCTGGGCTCCCTAAACTTACGTCTTCTTCTACTGAGCAGAACTAAAGATGTTAGCCACACTGATTTGATGCACTTTAGTGTCAAAGATTTACTGTTATAAGATATTAGATGTCTGTATATGTCTGTAAATGTGATTGTGCATGCTTGTATGCAAGCTTGTATGCGCAAGTACACATGTGTGTGCATGCATATGCATATGCATGTGGAGGCCAGAGCACAACAATTGTTGTTGGTCTCAGACACCAATAAATTTGGCATTTTATTGTATTTACATAAACTTTTAATGAGAAGAAAATTAGAGGCCAATAAATGATAGCAAACATTTAGGGGCTTAAAGATCTAACTGCATTATTCAGGCTTTGGTATTTGCTTATTTATTTATTTACTGCTTACACTTATGGGTGTTTTATGCATAGGTGTCTGTGCACTATATGTATGAACCACCTGCAGAGGATAACAGAGGGCATCAGATCCTCTGGAACTGGAGTTATGATAGTCATACGACTTTACATGAGTCCTGGGAACTGAAGCCAAGTCCCAGGTCCTCCGTGAAAACTGCTAGTGTTCTTAACAGCTGAACCATATCCCTAGCTCCAGGCTTTGAGGACTTACAGGAAGGCCATTATACTTAGACTAGAGAAGAAAATAAAATTAGCCTGTGGGAGAAAGTCTATGTTGACAGAGGTAAGGTCCACACTGGAATCAATTTAGGAAAACCATCCTATGCATTTCTTAAGGTATGAGATATGAGCATATGTACCAATGGAAGGTTTGTTGCATGAAAAGGTAGGTAGAAGAGGGAGAGATATTGGTTGATTGACAATATGACTCTTTAGTGATGCTAGTTAGATGAACTCTTTTACTTCATATTTAAATTGTATTTTGTGTGTCTGTGCATATAAATATATTTACTTGTTCATGTTCATGTGTGAAGCTGTGAGTATATGTGTAGGGGTATTCATGTATGTATATGTGTATGTACATGTGTATGTGCATGTGGGGTGTGCATGCATATGGGAGCCTGAAGTCAACCTGAAATGTCATTGCTAAGGCATCATCCACCATATGTGTGTGTGTGTGTGTGTGTGTGTGTGTGTGTTGTAAGGAGGCCACTTGTTCATCCTGACTACTCAGAACTGAAATAATCACACAGAAACTATATTATTTCAATCACTACTTGACCCATTAGCTCTAGCTTCTTATCGGCTAACTCTTACATCTTACTTTAACCCATTTCTATTCATCTGTGTATTGCCACATGGCTGTGGCTTACCTGCTAAAGTTCCAGCATCTGTCTGGAAGGGGAGAACTACATGGTCTTTCTCTGTCTGACTCCACCTCCTTTCTCCCAGCATTCCATTTAGTTTTCCCTGCCTAGCTGGGTTCTACCCTATCAGGCCAAGCCAGTTTTCTTTATTCATTAATGATAATTATAACATACAGAGCAGAATCCCACATCACAAAAACTGGCCTGGTACTTGCCTAGTAGGCTGGACTGGCTGTTCACAAAGCCCCAGAAATTCACTTAATTCAGTCTCCCAAGAGCTTCAGTTACAGGTGTGTTGAACCATGCTCTGCTTTACTTATTCTTTCTCTGGAGATTAGACTGCAGCAAAGTTTTTATAAACTGAACCCAGCCCATTGCATTTTCTTTCCAACACAGCTTTCTCTGTGACTGTCACATTGTGTTCTTTGTGTTTTTGTAGGAAACAATCAGGTTGCATTGTCTTCTGCACATTACATTCCATATCTGTAACTTTGACAAAATAGATTAAAAATAAAACGAGAGAACATGGACATGGGAATTATAAGGGGAAAAAAGAGATAGGAAAACAAAGACAATCAAGAAGCAAGGTTGAGATAGCCATGGTAGCTAGTTATTTCTTCATAAGCATTTGCAGAAGGTTCATAATGAAGAGGCAGGTGCCTCTGTTGGAGGTCAGGAGAGGGAGCTGGTGGTCCTAGATGTATTCTTGGGTACTCTGGAGAAAAGGCTGTCTTATTAATGGGAGATACTGTAATGGAAATGGTCTCTGAGGCCATATTTCTACACTTAAGAGTTGGCTAAAGCAAAGTAATGAAGCATCTGAAATGCAGTGTGAGAAAGCGAAAACATACATACGTGATGCAGGTGTCTGCTTTGCTGCCTGACATCAAAGACCCTCTTGCAACCCTGTGGTCTCTGATATTTGAACCTGCCTTTTGTTCAAATGCAGACATTTGGTAGAGGAAAGTCCACTCTTCTATTCCCATTTAAAAGATGAATTAAAGACTGTGCTTAAGATTTAATTTATTTTAAAATTGAAGACTGAAGGTGAGTAGATAAGCAATCAATGGCACAGTCCTTATCTATCTGATCTTTGAGCTGCTAAATGAGGTAGAAAATGTCATCGGAATGGATCAGGTACATGGCCTTTCCTGAGATAAATAGCTATGTCACCTTAAAAGCTTATACCAGTTTGCCACCTTTAGCTTTTATCCCAGGATTTTCTTAGCTGAGTTTTCCCACTTGTGCTTGAGGATTCTATAAACAGATGGCAAGGGATGCTTTTCTTATGGTGTACTTCAGTTCTCATGTGGCAGTGAGTGGACTCCTGCCAAAAGCACCCTGACCAGAGAGTTTCAGGAAGATATTGAAGGCTGAGTCACAGAGAGCCAGAAAACCTGAAAATAGTTTAACAGTGGCCATCACAGTTCTGATCCTAGTTAAACCCTGAATCCCCGTCACAGAGAGGTCACATCATCTATATGGCCTCCTTTCTATCCAGACCTGGGGAAGAGAGAATAAGCAGTCCATCACTCCTCCAAATAATAACTTCAACACCTAGCATTACAGAAAAAAATCTTTAGAGCTCTCAAAAAGCTACTCTTTGTGTAATTTATTTACTCAAAATCACAGATAGGTGACCAATATCATTGCTACCACATTCACTGGATTGATGATAATGGTGTTGCTGTCAATAAGTTGAAGAATTAGAATACATTTTTCCCATCAATTTTCGCTATTAAGGCTTTTTGCATGGGGTAGATGTTGGAGGCAAGCATCACTTGATTTTCACCTAACATAGATTATTGTAAAAAAAAATGTGAGCTAGTTTTTCAACCATTGCTTAGGTTGACTTTAATGTGACATAACCATATACAGTGGTATCCTCTAGATTATAGGATATCTTGTTTGCACTATATCACTGAGCTGGACACTCAGTAGCTACAAGCCACAAGTACCCCACGTGATAACCAAAGATGGCTCCATGGAAGATGGATTTTTAGTTTCTTGAGAAGTCTCCGTGCTGTCTTCTGTAGCAGCTCGAGTAGTTTACACTTCCCATTAGCATGGTATATAGCTTCCTTCTATTCACATTTTCTATTTATGTTTTTGATGACAGCCATTCATACTAGAGTGAGACAGAATCTCAATGCAATTTTGATTTGCATTTCTTTGATGGCTGATGAAGTTGACCATTTTATTTTCATAAGTTTAGTCACTGTTTGAGAAGTGTCTGTTCATTTCATCTGCCCATTTATTGACTGGGTTGTTTGTGCTTCTGTAAGCTATACAATAACTGAATATTCACAAGTCAACCTATTACAGGGATACTCATATAAAAATATTGATTGTAGCACTATTCAAAATAGGTAAATTATTTAGCCAATCTCATTATCTAAAAATAAAGGAAGTGACAAAAATGTAGTATGCTGGAATAGTAGATTTTTTCTGAGTCATAAAGATGAACAAAGTTTTGTCATTTGCAAGAATAAATTATATAACTGGAGACAATCACATTAAATGAATTAAGTCAGTCTCAAAAAATAGGTATTTCTCATTTGTAGTCCCTAATATATAAACTCACATATGAATAAATATATTGTTGGTATGTTGCTTTTTTTTTTACTCATTACTCTTTCTGCTCTTTGAGGGGCCCACTAAGCAGTTCCCAAATAAATTACCAAGTCTTACTCTTTCTTATTAAAGCCAGGAGTTAAGTTGATTTGTTTCTAACCAGCTTTTCTTAACTTGAACTATCTCATCTCACTTTTGCCTCCGAGCTTTTATCTTTCTCTTCTATATAATCTTTTCTAATTTCTTTCTCCATGGCTTGCTGCATAGCTGGGTGGCTGGCCCCTCGAGTCTTCTTCTCCTCCTCTTTCCTTTCTTCCCAGATTTCTTCTCCTATTTACTCTCTCTGCCTGGCAGTCCCAATATTTCTCTCTCCTGCCTTGCTGTTGGCCATGCAGCTCTTTATTTTACTAATCAGGTGTTTTAGACTAAATAACACAGCTTCACACTGCTAAACAAATGCAACATAAAAGAAAGTAGCACATCTTTGCATCATCAAAAAATGTTCCACAGCATAAAAATAATGTAACAATCTTAAAATAATATTCTAGAACATAAATGTCATGAAATAAAAGTAAAATTGTCCAGGGAGATAAAGGGGCTTGATGGCAGGGGCAAAGAGGAAAAAGGGAGAGTAAGAAAGCATGGGAGGAGATATGCTCAACTTACAAAATACAGTGTGCAAAAACTGAAGACACAAATTAATTTAATAAATGTTTCTAAACATTGCCATGCACTATCTAGAGGAAAGTAATTTTTAGTTAAAAATGATAACTCTATCCCTATTGAGTATGTTTCTATGAAAAGAGGAACACAAAATTAACAGTGTTCAGTTTCTGCTGTATCTGACATGGTACTATACAAGTATGAGAGGCAACCTCTTAAAGGCTTTGGCGTCCTATAGGAGTGAAACCACTCGCTTACCATTATGCAGAGGTGCCGTTTTGTAATCTGGTATGTGAATTGGATGGTATGCTAAACTAGACTTTCACTGGTCATTACATCTGTGATATTTTCATTTGTTCATGCACAAAATTACCTCATTTTTCCATGAAGCCACAAACACTTAGCAATAGAAGCCCAATAAGTCAAATTGAATATACCAATAAAAATTGATATTTATGTGGAAAACATAGAACTCCTTACCTCCAAGCAATGTTTCAACAAGGGTGAAAACATCAATAGAGTTATACATTCTTCTCTTGAATTGATTTTATTTCAAATACTCAGATGCTTCTTGGATTAACTGTGCTAATGGATTTTCACAGTACTTACTCCTCTGCCTATGAAGTCAGTCTGTACTTAATAACGATGCTATTTCCTAAGTCCAGGTCTTTTATCAGACCATTAACAGCTGCAAAAAGATTTGCTAAGGGCTGGAGAGATGGCTCAGCGGTTAAGAGCATTGCCTGCTCTTCCAAAGGTCCTGAATTCAATTCCCAGCAACCACATGGTGGCTCACAACCATCTGTAATGAGGTCTGGTGTGCTCTTCTCGCATGGTGCCCTCTTCTGGCTTGCAGACATATACACAGACAGAATATTGTATACATAATAAATAAATAAATATTTTAAAATTAAAAAATAGATTTGCTAAGATGAGAGAAACTTTGCTGCTAATGAACAAACAAAAATAGAATGTGTATAAATATCTGTTTATAAAGGATAAGGTGATTTTTTTGAATATATGACCATTTGCTGCATCCATTCTGTTATTTTATTAAATCAGTACTTTATTCAAATAGAACTTCATTCAGATAATATATTTCAATTCTGCTCCTAGAATTCACACAAAGATGATTGTCAAAAATAATAGGAAGCATCTATATCATAAACTCAAATTTTTGAAATAATTAAAATGGGTCTGCTTTATTAAAAGATGTTTACAAAGAGACATGTAATACTGTTACGGCTTGAATATCAAATGCCAGGCCAGAAAAAAACACCTCCTAATCAATCCTGATGACCTGAGTTCTGAATTTGTAAACCATATAGAAAGACAAATTTGTCGGAACACATCTGTGATCCTAGTGTTCTTAGAGATGGGAGTGGGGGTGGAGATGGGAGAGTCAGTCAGAGACTCATGGACTGGTAACATGTAGTAGGCAGTGCAATGGCAAAAACACCACGGAGCCCCTGCCTCACAAGCAAGGAGGAGGGAATCATCTTCCAAAACGTTGTTTTATGACCTCCGTATGCACACAGTATGCCTACATGCTCTCTTACACACACATGAAATGCATTAAATAAATAATAAATAAATATGATATCCCAAATAAGTGTATGCATTTGAACATCTTATTTTCAGAAGTGGCTGGTGGTGGTTGGGGAAGGTTGTAGAGCCTTCAGAAGATAGCTTCTAGCTGAAGTGGTTTTGAGGTTTTTTTATTCTTCTTGTGTGTTCATTTTTCCTGCCTGTTTATACTTCCTGTCTGTTATCTGTTTCCTGTCTTACCAGAATGGGAGGAGGTGGGAGGTCCCAATCACAGTCTTGCAACACCTTGGAGATGACTTTTGTAACATCTTTTGGTGGTTTGATGAGGGGATACTAGAAGCAAAGTGTCTCTTTCCTCAACTTGCTGCTCATGTGCATTAGATCACCACAGCAGGGTTATTGTGTGTGTGTCCACATGGCACTACATATGTGTGGAGGTCAGAGTACAACTTGCAGAAATTTCCTCCTTTTTCAATTTGGGCTTCAGGGATGGAACTCAGGATCCAAGACTGGCAGAAAGTGCCTTTACTGCTGAGCCCACAAATATTAATTTCTCACTGCAAAGACATGAACACTATTCACACACACACAAACACACACAATCACACAGAGTCATACCCATATTGCCATGATGCAGTTATTTGTGAGAAAACAAATCTGTACGATAATGTATGGGAAATGTTAGGCAGCGGTACTCACTTTATCATTGTTGGTGTAGTCCTGTGGTTTTCTGGAAACAATATTTAGCCTAAATGAATCCCAGGGCCAAGGTATTCATTGGCCCATGCTGTATCTGCTATCCATATATTTAAACGTTCCTACGTCCTGCCATTGTTATAAAATGCAAAGCTGAGGACATTCAAACTCACATTCTGTCTGTTAGTTTGAAAACAGTACACCCTTAAAGAATTTATAGAAATAACTCCAGCAAATCAGAATACAAGACAGACTTCTGCTGAGAAATCCTAAAACAGAGCCGTTCCAGCGGGATGTGACTCCACACCTTCTATCCTCTTCAAAAAATATTTGATTTCAGAAAATAAATGGATATTAATTTTCATTCAAATGCCCATTTCAATTCATTATCCGGAGACATAAATATTCACAAAGGTGACACCAAAGTCAATATTGACTTTGGGTGATAATAAATCTTGACAGTCTCCAGAACAAGTGGTTTATGTAGAGAATATCTCCATGTGCAACCCTGCTAGATATGTTAATCATAATAGAAAGCTAATAATCCATAAAAATAAGGTAGATATGCTGGGGAGATGGCTGAGCTTGTAAAGTGATTGCCATATAGACAAGAGGACTTGAATTTGAATCCTGACATTAACCTAGTGACCATAACATTTGGAATATGGAGATAGGAAGATCTCTGGAGGTCACTGGTCATCCAGCCTAGTTAAATCAATGAACTCTAAGTTTGTTTGAAAAACCGCCTAAAAATAGAGAGTGGTTGAAGAGGGGACCTCATGTCCACATCTGTCCTCTACATGTAGTTGTACACACATGAATACATAACCCCATACAGTTGTATATACACACATATATGAAAAAGTACATATGATATACACATATAGAACCCCCTCACAAAATAGATCTATAATGCTAATTCTTTTGAAATAACATATGAAATATTATATACTATATTAAATTATTATAAGAAATAATATTAGATTCCATTAAAATATAACATAAGGCATTTGGAGTTCCCTAAAGGACAAAGTGAGGACCATCATTATCTAAATGCACAGATCTTTCTTAGAGCAAACACTAAGGATTTGAATCAATCACCAAAGTCAAATCCGGATGTGCAGCAATTGCATTTAACTTGTGTTTGTCTCTTCTGCTCACATTGTCAGCAGAAGGCAGTACTAGGACATCATTTTCACTATTAATGGTCCAAGGTTCATTTATTACTACAATGCAAATAGGTGTGAGACAATGGGGGTGCCCCACATGTCCTGGATGAGAGTTTGCTGCCTTGGCAGGAGTTTCACTCAATTTGTCTGTGCTACAGTTTTATCAAGTAGTTATTTCACCATTCACTGTGCTATACACAGACAATTTAATCATAGCTAACATGAGATCTCTTCTTTTGAGGAGGTCCCAAGGGGATGCCTGGGATGTAGGTGGATAATTCAAGGGCCTTTACAAGATAATTCCTTAACATAAAAATAGCTCTTGACTGCAGACTAAGGAGAACAAGGTGAGAAGGTATTTTTTGACAAGTTGCTATCTTTTCAGATCAGTAAATGCCAATAAGATGACACTTACATAAATAGCAGCAAGAGAAAAACCAGTTTTCCAATGGGTTAAAAATAAAACTAGGAGCTTCTCTCCTAGTTATCTGAAATATATAGTAACCTATCACTAGCTAGAGGATCCTACTGTATAGTTAAGAATGCCCGAATGTGCTGCTGTTAGTCAACTGAAAATAAATAGAAGTGCTTAAAGCGACATGCTGAATACATTGGTATGACTAGAATGCAACGAATACAGTGAATTAAAACATTATACATTGCCAAATATATATATAATGTGTCAACAACACCAGAAAATGGTGCCTACTTAGTTAATATGACTTTGGACAGAGATCATATTAACAACCTTACCAGACACTCCGTACCCCTGCCCCACACCAGTCAGGCAATACTATTTGAATAATGACACTTTATATTTTTCTCTAAAACTTTTAATATATTATTATTTTTGTATATAATTATGAACTTAAGTTCTTGTAACCGAGAATTATATAGTACTAGGGAAATTGCATAGAAGGGTAAGTACAAATCGATAGAGTTTGCTAACCTGGTTGGAATTCCCAGAAACCATGGAAAGTCAGATATCACAGAGCATGTTTAATCACAGAGTGCCTATAGAGAGATAGTGTATAGGGACAGTAGAATCCCCGTAAGCACATGGGACAGCCAGCCTCATATGGGCAGCGGTGATGCAACCTGTGTCATACAAGGTGAAAGGCAAGGATGAAGACTGATACCTAGGTTGTCTTCTGCCCTCCATGATCTTACATTCACATACATACAGAAGCACAGAGAGAAAGGATTGAAGACTAGGGAGAAATTGTGTTAGATGGTGGAAAACTTCACAATAGGTCCCTGAAAAATCAGAAGAGAAAGGATATGCTGAAGCATGGAATTCTCGGCACTCTTGCCCATTTTCTCCAAAGCAGCACTTTGTAATTTATTTTTAGCTGCTGAAATCTATATAAAATTTCCTTTAGAAAGCATAGAGACTCTACTTTCAAAACAATTTTCAGTATTTATTTAATTACTCTCTGCCATGCAATGCTTCTTTTAAAAAACAAAATATTTACTTATGGTTTTGTGGCTAACAGGATAATCAAAGATCTTTCCTGTCCAAAATAATTTATGCAAGAATTGAGGTGTGGCTCCAAGGAGAAAACTTTGAGCAATGTCGTTTTAGATTCCCTAAGTCTGAAGAAGCATGTCCAAGGAGCCAAAGCAGAAATTGAAAAATAAAATGCAGGAAGCAAAGTTGTTCCTGGGGTTGAAAGGATAAGCTCATGAGACCTTGAAATTAAAGCAAAGAATTTATTGGTCTAACAACGCAGCTGATGAGGAGAGCAATGTGCTATAAGGGCCATTCATCATTCTCAAATAAATGTCCTGTGGCCAGCAGGCAGCGTCCTTCACTGCACCTGGCCAAGGATGAAGAAGACATTGGATAGAGGTTTGTGATTCTTACCCTCCCATGTAATCAGTATTCATTGGCAGATAAACACTTGACTTATTCTGTGGCATGGGCATTGTGGACAGTGCTGTGTGTTGAAGAGCGAAGGATTTAGGTAAAAGGCAGAACCTGCAAGCTCACCCTTGGAGTTCCATGACCAGTTATGTCCTACGGCACTGGAGACTCTTCAGTTAGCTAGAAGGGTTTCCAATGAGTACAGAATACATGAGACATCCTCTCTTAGTTTATTTTCTTGTGGCTGTAATTTATACCTATAATATATCTTGTAATTTATATAAAAGGAATTTGAGAAAGCAAGAGTTTATTTGGACTTATTGTTCCATGGCACAGCCCATTATGATGGGCAAGACATGGCGATGGTGAAGCAGATAAGCACATTACATCCATATTTAAGAAGCAGAACAGCGAATGTTGATGCTTAATTCCCTTTCTCCTTTTTACTGAGTCTTAGAACCCAGACCATGAGATGATGTCACACATATTTGGGATGGGTCTTCCCATCTTAATTAACATAGTCTAGATAATCCTTCATAGGCATGACTGGGAAGTCATTTCCATGGTGATTATAAATCCCAGCATGTTAATAATCAGAATTAAAACCATCACTCTTGGGCAACAGGCACTGAAAGTGCAAGCTATTATGCTATTTTGGCAATTTGGTCTTGGCCATGAAAAGGTGGTAGGAAGATTTAGTCAGTGGCTCCAGCAACTTTTCTGAGTTTGTAGTCCTATATAAGAGTGGTGTTCTTTAGATACGGGGGAGGAAATTTTTTCAAACTTAGCATAAGTTACTTCACATAACAGTGGGCCAGAATCCATGGGTCTGGACACCATAGCCATTTCCCTACAGTGGTCAGAGAGAACTAGCTCTGAAAGGGTGAACAATCCCTCAAGTTTTAATAACAGCTCCATTTGGCTGTTAGTCCCAGAGAAACAGTAAACTGAGAAAATAATATATCTGAGATTTGAACTCATGGAAAGTGGACTAAAATTCCAGTGTGATCCCTGGGTATGAGGATCTTGGTTCAGTTCCCTGCCCATCTAACCTAGCACATCCTCAGTGATGAGAACAAATTCCCTTTCCATATGATTCTAGCAAGGGCCAGAGTGAAGCACCACCAAGTGCCACAGTTGGGGTGGGGTGCATGCCTGGAACCCTCACAAAGACGAACACATTGGCTCCTGTTATTTCTGCTCCCCGGTGATCCACCACTCTAGTCTGCAGCCATAGCATTTCTGATTGTGTCTAGGTATTTCTAATGACTGTGAAATGAGAGGGACTGGTTTTTCTTAATGTCTGGTTATCAGAAAGAACTTATCCTTGTGGACCCCAGTCCTGGCTGCATACATGGCTCAGTATGAGGGAAGCTGGCAGAGAGGACAGAGTTAATCTGCTCTCGCAGTTGATTGTAGAAGATAGCATGTCCTCAAAGCTCCATTTCTGTTCGTTACAGAAGCTGGTGGGTCTCCCCGCTCCTGAGAATTAAATTTTTCTAGTTCCTAACCTTGATTGACTGTCATGTGCAGCTTACAGATCAGTAACAGATCATGGATAATGAAATGAAGCAAACTGTTGCTCTGAGATGAAGGGACAGACCTTGACCTCTCCAACATGGGAATCCTGGGAGGCACAGACACAGAGAGAGAGAAAAGTGTCAAGCCGTGCCATGGTGCTCAGAGTTCTCTGCTACGGGTTAAGAAATACACTTGGCTCATCGATTTAATTAAAAATTTGAAGAAAAATATCATAATAAGGATATAATTTAGCACTAACTGCAAATTTTCCTGAGTGTTTAAGATAAAATTTCTAGGAATTTTCACTGGTCACTGACTGCTGTCCTGTTCAAATTCTCACTGTTCTACTGAGATCCTCTTCCTCTAGATGTGGTATTTGAGTGAGAAACCTGTAAAAGCATTAGCTTACACCGCAGTGTGTAATCTGTCACTCAGTAAAAGGTAAATGAATCAGGCAGAGGAGGGAGGGAAGAGCAGGAGAGAACATGAGGAATGGAGCAGGGAAAGGAGTGGGGGAAATGGGAAGAGAAAGAAGGCCCAGTGGAGAGGACAGTGGAAGGACGGGATGCAGTGCAACTAGACCAGAAAGCCCAAACTTTGGCAGAGGACAGGCTTAGTTCTGACTCCCTGAAAGGGCCTGAAGTCCCTTTCCTCAGCCCAGAACCATTCCTTCCCCGCTTCCTTATACTTAGTATTGCTATGTGGACAGTCTGTCTTCCCAGCAGTCAAGAGATCTGTGCAGACTGCATACTACAGTGTCTCTTCTACCAGACTCTCTACAGCTAATTTCTATGAACTGGAAGTTGTTCCCCAACATTACTGATTTGGAGAATTAGTGGAATTGGTAGAGGAAGGTTTTAGAGACAGATGGTTGGGTATGATGGGATTTGGTGGGCATCCTCAAGAGTCCTGTAGGTGGGTGATCTGTGTCAAGCCTGTGCTTCAGCTGGCCTCACACGGAAGCATCACATCCTGTAATTGTGCCCACACAGTATAACAAAGCAGTGCTGGAATCCACTTAAGTTTCCTCCTACACCGTACACACTCTTCACAGAAAAGAGCTCAGGAAAGGACACGAGTAATGCACAAACTACACGACTTCACAGAAGGAGAAGGGCTGGAGACCAAGGAAAGGCAAGTGACACTTGGAAGGAAGTAGAAAAGGAAACATTTATTCCGCCACAGCAGCCTAAGAGTGCCTATTATATACTGCTCATTCTGCAAACTGATTTCTTTAGGTGTGTGTATGATGTATGTATCTGTATGTGATATTTATGTACTTAGGAGATATTTGTGTGGTTTGTATATATGCATATGAAGTATGCGATGTTTGCAGAAAGGAATGTGATTTTTGCATCGTGTGTGTGTTCATGTGCAGGACAGAGTATTACATAAATATTGGTGTGTGCGTGAAGCTTAGATGCCTTAGGAACACTGTGGTAACAGGTTTAATACTACAGCTGGCTCTTCCTGAGTACTGGGATCAACTCAGATCCTCACTCTTGCACAATCAACACCTCAGTCACTGAGCTCTCTTATGAATTCTGAAAAGTTCCCTAAACAGAGATTTTCAGAAAGATATTTCTGCTTCCAAGGTAAATTGTTACAAATGATATGCCTAAATGTGTTGGTGTTTTCTCTCACTTTCTTTCTATCTTCACCATTACTGGTGTTACCCAGAAAAGCGCAATCAATTCTGCTGGTCTAGGAAACAGAAATAATCCAGCCTCCCTGGCCTGAACATGTACAAAGGCAAGTAGACAGTCTAGAGACATTGGGGTGTATTTCTGAAGATCAGTTACTAATGATAGCACATCAACCTGAAGCAGTCAACTCTAGAAATTCTTCCACAGAGCAGACTCTAAAGTGGGTTAGGATGCTTCATCAACCCCCAGTTGATAAGGGACAGAATCCATGATGTCGAGGCTTAATTATACGTTCCTTAGTGACTAGTTCTCATTTTGCTGATACAAAACAATATAATTTATAGATTAGAATATCGCATCAGTGTCGTAGATACAGACAGTGTGTGCTAAATGGTCTTGTGTATATATGAAATACGCCGCATTCAGATTATGGCCACTCTGTATTCACAGAAAACAACTTCATTTCAGAGCAATGAATACATTTTGAGAATCTACTGTTTTCATTTGTCAAAAACAACAGAAGCACCTATAGAGTACATTTTGGCTTCAAATCTGTGCTTTTATGTGTTTAATAGTAGTTCATACATCCCTGTGCCTTGAATATTCTTGGTCATTATTCTCTTTGCAGATCTGTGTGAGCTTAGCTTTCAAATATCATTCCTGTAGTCTTACTCGCTATCACCTGAGCTATTCTAATTATCTCAGATAATTTGCTTACCAACATTTTTCTTTATATTGCATTCTATGTATCATTAATCCTCAAAAGAGGGGCAGGTCCTAGAGAGAAAATTTACATGGTAAAGTTCTTACTTTGAAAGCTTTAAAACCAAATTTGAACCTTATAACTCACAGAAAATCCATATATGTGGCTCATGAGATGGCTTAGACCATAAAAGTACATGCCACTAAAGCATGATGAACAGAATTTCATATAGAGGTGAAAGGAAAGCATCAACTCCACAAATTTGTTTATGACCTACGCATACACTGTGATATGCACAGATTTTTATGTGCACATAGCCACCAGGCATGCACCACATGCACATGCATGTGTGTGTGCGCACACACACACACACACACACACCATGTTAAAATAGTATATCTGCATGTGAAGATACATGTGTATAATTCCAGCACCAGAGGATGCCTAGGAGTGCCTAATTCCTGTCTAGACTAGTTGACATCCTCCAAGTCCATGAGAGACCCTGTCTCAGGAAGATATTTTTCTAGAGGATAACACACAGTCTTGTCTACAGTATCCACATGCACAAACATACATGTGCATGACCACGCATAAATAAAATTTAAAATGGGGAAAATTAAAATCTTACTGTACTAATTTGACTTTTAGTTCCTAGCACCAACGTGGTGACACACAATTTCTTCAACTCCAGTTCTAGGGTTTCTACTTCCCTCTTCTGAACTCTTCAAGCACCAGGCATGTGGTTGATACATATGCAGTTAGCAAAACACTCATGCTTATAAAACTAGTTATATCTTAAAAATTAAAAGCTCTCAGTGAAACTATATCTTTTAAATGTAGAGAGATCCATTTTCCATACTAACCCAGTTGTTTACCTTCTCCTCTATCCCTATAGCAATCCATAGTGTTCCCAGCTTTTGGGGCTTCCATATTTCAGTCTGCCAAGTCTATTCAAGCCTTAGCTTGAATTTCCTTCTCCTGAAGAGCATGTTTGGAAGCTACGGCAGTGGAAGATGCGCACTGCAAGCCTTCCATTGCACCCAAGCTTAGTTATGGTGAAGCAATTAGTACTGACAAGAAAAATGGCTTTTTCCCTGTCAAGCTTTTTACCATTCCTGGGGATCCTGTACTAGATCTCACTAGTCTTCGCTGATACAGCTACATAGGAAACTCAACTGTAAGAAAGAAAAATAGTACTTGGAGCTAAGTGCATCTGTGAGTTATGCAGATGAGCAAGACACCAGCTCTTGAAACTTAACCCTTTCTTATTTATCATAGTTAAGATGGCATAGGTGTCTCAAAGTCATTTCATAAGAGTAAAGAGATGGGTTTGCCATGAAACAAAATTCTTTTCCCTAATCCAGCACTTAAACTCCGTTGAGTAGAATCCAAATGCTTCCTATATTTCAAACCCAAGGCAATGGAAAATTTTCTTGTAGCAATGGGGGCATGTGTTTTTTCAGATTATAACAAAACATTCATTGCAGTGCATAAAGAAATTTAATCACATGAGCTCCAAGTTGTAGCAAGGTCAAGTAGCTAGGGAGGTTTTTTCAGGCTACAAATGACTTTACGGTGCCCACATCAGGCCTACTGTCCTGAATACAAAGAAGCATGCAGCTGGGCATCAATGCTGCAGAGTTTACACTCGATAAGGCAATGTGGACTTGTGTCTCATTTTACAGCTCACTTCTACTTGGCATTTCCACAACAGTGGCTAATAATAGTTGTTAAAATAGTAATATGAAACAAACACATCTTAAAAGCAAGACTCTGCCAATAGGGAGTAGAAAAAAAAAAAACTCTCAGTTTAAGATTGAAAGCTCTCACTAGAAAACCATTAGATCATTCCCTCGTCCATCCATTTGCTCAGTATTTTAGCCATTAGGTACAGGAATTCAAATAAAACATGACAAAGGGGCAATGCATCTCAACTGAGAGAACAAGAATTACATATAGTGCTACAAAATGAGATAAATAGGGGCACCTTACCTAGACTGAAAAAAAAGACATTTTATTTACTCTTTGATGATTTCATACACGTATGGATTATCATGATCCTTACCATCTCCATTGCCCTGTCACACTTCCCCCATGTACTCCCAACACATTCCACATTAGAAAATGTGTGTGTGTGTGTGTGTGTGTGTGTGTGCGTGCTTATGTGTGCGTGTGTGTGCATGTGGGTGTATGTCCTTGGAAAACGGTGAGGAAAACAATTTAACGGAAAGTGGTATTGTAGGTCAAATTAATAACCAGCCGAAACAAATAGATGCAAAAATATGAGACATCTTGTTTGCTCATAAAATGTAGAGCTCTGTATTTTGCTACAAGGGATACAGGAAGTGAGAGTGAGATCATTATACGAAGCCAGATCAGGGCTTGCACCATACAGCACATGACAAGGACTTCATAAGCACTACATTGACAGACTTATGGGACAGAATGCCAACAAAAGTGCCCTTCGTGGAGTTGTCCCATGTTTGTGTGTACCCACCAGAGTCTTCTAAATTGTTCCTCAAGGTTTTCTTAATCCCCTATGAAGATTTTAACTTAAAAATATGAAAAAAAATAAATCCTCAATTCCGGGTACAAGCCTAGATATAAAGTTGCTTTTCTTTGAACATTGCAGTATTTACTGTCATGCTTCCAATCTTGATCCGACTGCTTTCGGCGTCTCTTTTCAGGTATAACTCAGGAGTTGGGTGTGTTGAAAACTGCTAGCTCATGCTCTTCTCCAAGGCTCAGGTTATGAGGCTGATCTTATGGAACCCTTGCCAAATTCCTGCAGTTGCTACTCAAGCTACCTAGTGAAGTGCATTGGGGATATTTTGTTTCAATAATGTTTGTGTTTAGAAATGGTTAAAGGTAAGAATTCAAATTTTTTTTCATTGCTCAGATTAGTTATATTGGGGACATATTCTACTCATCTGAAATTCATTCATATGAACCAGATTACTTAATGTCTAGCTTGCTGTGAGCAGCCTTGTAAAGTGGGTGCAGTAAGTGATGAATATATGCTGCATGCCTACTAATAGAAATTAAAATTACATTAAAATCTTATTCTGATTATAGGTGCCTCCCAGTTTTAAATTTCAGTGATCTCAAACACATGCAAGTGAAATGATCAATAAGTAGCATTAGTTTATTGGAGTGAGTGAATAACCTTTACAATGTCACCAGGTAAAGGTGGCATAGTTTTACTGAATGAAACAGTTTCCTTTAGAAATTAATGATGTCAATATTGTTTCAAAATTAAAGCAATGCAACTTCTTAAAATTGTTAGTAAAACTGTTGTTTTCTGCCTAATTAGGTAACTAAACCCATTTTCAATTTTATTATTTCCTGGGGGAAAATTATCATATGCAAGTCATATTCCATCACAATTCTTGGTTATCAACTAAAGACAATGAATCACCAACTAAGGGATTTAGAGATGCTCTGAATCATAGCCCATCATTTTGTGATAAATGGATACAGAAAAGTAAAGTGATTCACTCAGAGAAAACTAAAGCCAGTTGTGCAGATGGACAGAAAAAAATTGAAAACTACAATAGGATGGTTGGCCATTCCTTAGAAGACTAACGCAGGTGAGGGCATGGTTGCTCTCATAGACATTAATCATCTCCCATGTCTCTTCTTTTGTTGTGAAATCCCTCCTCTAGTTCTTAATTTATATTTTATATTTTATAGTTGAAAGGCGTTCATCTGCTTTACATATGGGGTTTATGTGAAGGAAAATGATTTTATGTTGAGCAGTAAAGGTCAAAACCAGCTAGTTTGATGATGGAGAAACCTTCCAGACCCCACCAACTGAGCAGTACGGGGTTACTGCACTGCTGGTAGCTATAGATGTCAAAGAAAGCACTGGACAACCACTCATCTGCCCCATGAGAACAGCACAATCTTTGCTCATCTTACTCTTCAGTTTGGTTTGTTAACAGCCCTCAGGCAATTCAGAGTCCGATATGTCTTTACTACCATGATCAACACACTCACAGGTCTTGTGAAATTCAGTATGCAAGAAAAGCCTAAAACAGGGAGATATGAATTCTTATCACAATAACATGTCTCTGGGACTCTTAATGGCCAGCAACAAATTTCAAGGAGGTACTTAGTGATTGTTCTATGTTATTTCAAACAAATTAAAGTTATGAGCATTATGTTTCTTTTTAAGAATTAAATTGGTAGTGGTCCTGTGTGTATCATGTGCAGTCCTTCTCTTCTGATACTTTGTCATTATCACATTTCATTTAGCNAGTTTATTGGAGTGAGTGAATAACCTTTACAATGTCACCAGGTAAAGGTGGCATAGTTTTACTGAATGAAACAGTTTCCTTTAGAAATTAATGATGTCAATATTGTTTCAAAATTAAAGCAATGCAACTTCTTAAAATTGTTAGTAAAACTGTTGTTTTCTGCCTAATTAGGTAACTAAACCCATTTTCAATTTTATTATTTCCTGGGGGAAAATTATCATATGCAAGTCATATTCCATCACAATTCTTGGTTATCAACTAAAGACAATGAATCACCAACTAAGGGATTTAGAGATGCTCTGAATCATAGCCCATCATTTTGTGATAAATGGATACAGAAAAGTAAAGTGATTCACTCAGAGAAAACTAAAGCCAGTTGTGCAGATGGACAGAAAAAAATTGAAAACTACAATAGGATGGTTGGCCATTCCTTAGAAGACTAACGCAGGTGAGGGCATGGTTGCTCTCATAGACATTAATCATCTCCCATGTCTCTTCTTTTGTTGTGAAATCCCTCCTCTAGTTCTTAATTTATATTTTATATTTTATAGTTGAAAGGCGTTCATCTGCTTTACATATGGGGTTTATGTGAAGGAAAATGATTTTATGTTGAGCAGTAAAGGTCAAAACCAGCTAGTTTGATGATGGAGAAACCTTCCAGACCCCACCAACTGAGCAGTACGGGGTTACTGCACTGCTGGTAGCTATAGATGTCAAAGAAAGCACTGGACAACCACTCATCTGCCCCATGAGAACAGCACAATCTTTGCTCATCTTACTCTTCAGTTTGGTTTGTTAACAGCCCTCAGGCAATTCAGAGTCCGATATGTCTTTACTACCATGATCAACACACTCACAGGTCTTGTGAAATTCAGTATGCAAGAAAAGCCTAAAACAGGGAGATATGAATTCTTATCACAATAACATGTCTCTGGGACTCTTAATGGCCAGCAACAAATTTCAAGGAGGTACTTAGTGATTGTTCTATGTTATTTCAAACAAATTAAAGTTATGAGCATTATGTTTCTTTTTAAGAATTAAATTGGTAGTGGTCCTGTGTGTATCATGTGCAGTCCTTCTCTTCTGATACTTTGTCATTATCACATTTCATTTAGCCTTATATTAGATAAATAGTCTTAGTAATACATTTAGCTGCTTTAAATTTGGGTGTACATGTATCTCAATTGCTGACTGCTCTTCACTTGCAGCATGGAAAGGACAATACCTGACTAAGTAGTTGACACCTGAGTTGAGACAGCACTCGAATAGAACTTCATAGAGACTTCTGGTCTCATTTTATCCAACTCTCAAGCCACACCATAGCTTCTTGTGTCAAAGGAGTTGAATATATAACAGTTCTTAAAATTTTACATTGGTCTATTATGTATATTCAATATTATATATAATATATATTCAAAATTAACTAGTTCTCTCAGGATATACCCAAAGGAAACACTCTTGCTGTTTTATATCCTGAAAGTCCAGAATGAGGGAATTTACAGAGGTCTTATTGCTGGTAGGCAATTGCATTCTCATCACGGATTTGTAATATCTGTGTTATGGCTAGACTCCTTCTAACCTGACTCTCTTGTCATTGTGTTTAATTAGAAACTTATAGAATATGTAATTGGATAAGCATTCATTTATCCCTGTGGAGATAAATGCTCATGTTTGGAACAGAGCATGAGAAAATTAAACATGTATACAAATAGATACTCACATACTACACAACAATAACAACAACAGCAAGTCATTACAAAAGAGGGCATACAATTAAAAGTCATTTTTTAAGAGACCCACTACACCTATAACATATTACCTATGATTATGTACCATGGAAGATCCTGGGGGAAAATAATCTGTTTTCAGGATTGCTTGTTACTGATGACATGGAATATTCCTTAAAATATAGGAAGAATAATCTTTAAAAAATATTTTGACAAATCAAATTAAAAGGAAGCTCTTCAGAAGGAAATGTCTAACCGATCAAAGCATGTATATGAATGGAAACAGACTATACATCCATAGCAAAGCCAATATCTGCACTTAAAGAATTAAAAATTGTGAGCAGCAGCCTAGATAAACTGGGAAATATTCTTGATTGCCTTGAGGGGTTTGCCATATAGTCTCTGAAGACCACTTATAAGTATTGATTTCAGAACCAATTCTTGCTGCAACCCTATTGCTTACTGGATTGATACAATTTTCAGAGTACAGCAAACAGTCACTGATATTCCTTAAGAAAATGGACTCCAGAATATTTAGCAAGCAGTACTCACTCAATTGCTATGTTGCTTGAAAATGAAAGGCACAACTGTCACTTGTGAAATTCTGAAGATCAATATCACCAACTTTCTTTTGAAATGCTCAGAGCAGACATTGCAACTGCCTTTACTATAAAAAGCTAAAGTCTTAAACACATGCCATTTAATTTTATGCACAATACTGAAATATGTTGCTCATATTAAGTTAAGTGAATTTACAGAAAATATGACTCCAAGATTTTTTTTTATGAATTTTCAAGAAGGGTAATAATATTTGAAGAGGCCAAAGTCATGCACTTGTACCATGTGCTGTACGCATTTCATCAGTATCCCTCACTCCCACCTTTTGGATATTCACAGTGTTCTCTCCAGATAAGAGAATGTGCTAAAGGGAAAGCACAGTTTAGAGCCACACCTTTGCATCATTTGGACAACACTGACCTCTAGTGTTCCAGAAGGTAGAGAAAGTAGCTCGGTCACAAAGCTTACTTTCTAAGGCTTTTGGGTCTTTCTATCTGGCACCGTGGGGACAATTTCAAGGAGAGTGGGGAAGAGGAGAAGAAGAGAAAAGAAGGGGAAGAAGTCAGAATAGAAAAGTCAGTCTTCCTGACTGTAGCCTGCTTTAATATGTTCTCTGAAATAATTTATTAGTTTCTCCCTCCTTGTTAGAAAAGATAGCCTCATTTGCCCTCCTCTGTAACACAAACTTTAAGAAAATCATACAGCTATGGATTATGAGCTTTCCAATCTTTGCATCACAGAAACACTGGCTTTACTTTGAACAGTTATCTTCTTGTCTTCACTCTGGGATGGAAATTATGGAGCAATATTCTCTACAGATTAAGCTAGGGATTAAGGAATAAGGCAGAGGGATTCGCAATAGTAAGTCTTCCTGCCCCCCTTTCCTGATACTGATCATATAAATTACAAAAGTTAAATACAATATTTCCAAACTGGATAATATTTCTGAGGTTAAGTGCATGAATAGAAGATGAAGGAACAAATCCAGAAACTGGAGGGATCATGGTAAGTCATCTTTGCAAACAACACAGATGGCTTAATTACATCCTTTCTCATTTACAAGTTCCCAGAGATGGAAAAACTTTCCTTCCTCTGCCTAGAGAAGCAGCTGAGCAGTTGAGTTTGAACCTCTTGTAGCTTTAGAGATTTATTCAAGTTTGACAAATTGGATTCTTTAAATAAACAGTGAAGGTGGCAGATCTCTGGGAGTAAAGACTACCTGCCGNGAAGTCCAAACATGTACAATACGGTGCATGCTCACTATTCCTTCATTGGCAGCTGGATTGTGATAGTGAGATGTGCACTAAAGCTCTCCCTCCTGTGACAGGACAGCCATTGGTCTCCTAGGGTGACTACATTTGTGCTACAATTTTTAGGCCCAAACTCCCAATCCCCTTACACAGTTGGCAATTGGTTACAAAACACCCCAACTGAAACCTTCTGCTTAAGACAGGGGAGAGAGCTCAGTGCTTAGGGTGGAGGTGAGTGAAGAGGTGTTAAGGGCACATTGCAAATCCATGGGAGCTGCAGCCTGCTGTTGTCACCAAGCTCTGTGACTACGGAGCATCTCTGCCCCTGGAGGGTATGCTCCTGGCCCGTGCATCCCTGTCTGAGATTAAGAACCATGAAGCTAGCAGCAGGCTAAGGGAACTTTAAGATTCCAAAGGGCAGGCAATTGAGCGGAACAAGCTCATGAGAGCTCTGCTAACTTTTGGGATGGTTGGAATGGTGGAACCACACTGGTTAGGGTTTTCACCCAGCTCTTTCCCAGAGCAAATACATTCGGACGGTGGACACTTATTCCTAGTAGCGTCATATTCCACCTCACCTTCCCGCCCCCAGCTCTGAGTACTCACAATTTGTCGCTGTTAATCCTAAATGCCACAAGCCTGAGAGTATCAAAGTCAAAACGCTGGTCAGTCTTGGTACAGAATCCATTTCCCCCAGTGAACGATCTCTTCCAATCTAATCCCAAATTCGCAAGCAGCAGCCTTGGCTTTTCTCTTTTCCTTTCTCTCTTTCTCGCTCTCTCTGTTTTATCTCCTCCGCACCACCGGACCCCTCCCACCCCCCTTGAACAGACACTCTTCTTTACTCCATCCTGCTCCTCAGACGCTCCAGCGAAACCGTGGCAGGGCTTCCTCGGAGCTGTGACCGAGGTTTACAGTTCCTGCAACTGTCCCTTTCCGTGCTCGCCTTCCTCGCCTGCTTCTTCTTCCTCTGGATAGCCTTCCTTAAAGGTTCAAATCCAAACTCAAGGGTAGTTCTTGGCGCTCAGCTCCCGCAATAGCCAAAAACACCTCGTTCCGGTTCTAGAGCTGGATTCAGCACTAGGGTGGCGGACAGCTCCTTATAGGAGCCGGCTGCACGGCA
>LOEQ01001419.1:102963-117990 GCA_001685075.1 Bramus lutescens
GTTTTCTTTATTAATTAACCAATGAAAGCAACAGATAGATAGAAGACCCTCCTATATCACACCACGGTGGACTGCATCCTTGAACAGTGAGCCAAGACAAACCCTTCTGTTGTAGTTTGAATGTAATTGGTCCTCATAATCTGATAGAGAGTGGCATGAAGGAGGTATGGCTTTGTTGGAGTGGCCATCACCTTGTTAAAAGAAATGTGTCACTGTTTGTGCATGGAATTTGAGGTTTCCTATTCTCAGGATACCACCCAGGGTCTTAGTCAACTTCCTTCTTCCTGAAAGATGGAGGGCTTTCAGCTACTACTCCAGCGCCATGTCTGCCTGCATGCTATCATGTTCCTCATCATGATGACAATGGGCTGAACCTCTAAAATTTTAAGCAAGTCATCCCAATTAAATATTTTCTTTATGAACATAATGATGATGATTGAATCAAGAATTTATACTTTGTTCATAGCGTGTGTGCATGTCTGTGTGTGTGTCTGTATGTGAGTGTTATAGGGTTAAGGATTCCAGCCTAGGTTTTCACTCTTCAATGCAAGGATTCTGCCATTGAGATACACTCCCATCACTAGTGTGTTCATACATTGTTGCTGTAATGCTACTATTCTATGCTGTTTATAAGGACATCCTTCCAAATATAGACATGACTACAAGGAAATTTTCCTAAGTACAGAATCTGAAAAACATATACGATTATCATTATAGTTTTTCCTTCACAAGAAAAAATCAATATAAAAAATTGGCAATTCACATGATAGCAAATGCATTTTGCGTGTTCATACCATGGACTCTTACACAGCCATTACCAATGGTAATTATGGAGAAAATGACTTTAAAATTTAGTAACTTTCTGAGGCAAAATTAGATTATAATGAGGATTCAAGGCTTAATATAAATATGTGCATTCTCTCTGTACACAATTAAATGGGCTAGCAATCACTTAACTAGATATGTTAGAACAGAAGTTTGTAGAATTCTTCTGCCATAAAAGTTTTATGTCTATCTCTGAAAGTTAATTTAAAAGTCTAACAGTGGAGACCACAGAGGAAAGGAAAGGCATTGATGGAGACAGGATGAATTAGTGTCGCCTTTCTAATTATCTGGGGCCAATGACATAAAGTCAATCAACAATTCAAGCAACCTCTCATGAGAATTAAGAAGAGGAAATGAGATTTCATTCCGTGTAAAGATTCTCACAAGTATAATTTGTGACAAATAAGGGAACATTAAAGAGTATGATTTAAAAATCTGGTATTTTAGGCTTCCTATGATGTGCTGATCACACATGTGGGTATAAGTTTGGGTTTCTTTACACAATCTCTAGTGAGCCACACAGAGGGACATGAATTACTTTGTAGTGTATCCAAGACTGACCTCAGTAGTTCAAAAAGTCTTCTTGAACTTTTGAAGGTGTTTGATATTAGTATTTATTTATTTAGAATATTATTTCAGAATACTTAATTCTAAAAGTTTTAATAGGACTCATTTGTGACAATAATCTTGATTATCAACTTGACAGGATCTAGAATCATTTATGAGACAAAGTTCTTGGTATGTCTTTGAGACTTCCTAAAATTAACTGTGGTGACACTGTACCATGGGAAGGAGCTCTAGACTAAATAAAAAGGAGAAAGTGAGCTGAGCAGCTATGTTCATCACTTTCTCTTCTTGACTGGGTATACCACCCTGCCACCATGCTGTCCCCACCATGATACACTGTGCTTGGAACTGTGATACATACTCCCTTCTTAAGTTGCTTTGTTCAGGTGTTGTATTTCACCAATGAGATAATTTACTAGCACACCATCTTAATGGATGAGATATATAGAAACAGAACGATAGCCAACTGGAGGTCTCGAGCCTTTCCCATGCTGTCAGGAGGAGTGTGTGCACACACAAGGCCTCATCATGCAGATATAGCTGTGTGAGAAAGAGGAAGACAGATCAGCCCAAGTTTTCAAAAATGACACAATATCTTAGCAAATTTCTTGCCTGGAAATGGTCTTCAATATTTCAACCATAGGCAAGCCCAATAATAGCTTTACCATTTGTTTTGAATATTTTTGTGAATGAAATAATGTACTTTTAAAATAATAGTGCCTAACAAAGTTCTAACACACTCTCTCAATCTAGCTGCTTAAAGCACACTAGTTACCAAAACAGAAAGGCAGTTCCCCAGTTCCCTCATTTGTTATAATGACACAATAACTAATCATTCGTTGCAGAAATCTCCAAATTGTGGAGCCATTTAGAAAATAACATAACAGTGTCTTCGAAACATCCATGCATTGGGCCTGACAGAGAAATCCTTAGTTTGTGGGATTAAATCTATAAAAACAACATGCTACAAAGCCATCCAAGGCAGAGGTTTATAATAAACTAATTATAAAGCAAGGTAAGTATTCAACAGTGGCATATTGATCGGATAATCAAGAGTGTTATTGATGAAATTACATATTCTCTGCAAAGATTTTTATAACTAGTTACTTCTGTTTGTGCTTATATCTCTCACCCTCTCCATGTTCCTGCCTCGATTCCCACCACGTGTGTATGTGTGTGTGTGTGTGTCTGTGTGTGTGTTTGTGTATGTGTGTGTGTGTGTCTATCTGTCTGTGTGTGTGTGTGAAGACAACTTGCAGGGGTTGATTCTCTCCTTCAACCATTTTGGTCCTCAGGATTGAACTCAGGTCATTATGCTGGTCAGGCACCTTTACCTAATGATCCTAGAATTTCTCTTCTTATTTTTAAGATGAGATTAAAGGCAAAATCCATAAATATTGAACTTGCATCTAATTGTAAAACCATGAAGATGAAACTGGTTTTTCTTAAGTTTCAAAAATTATAGTTTTATTTTTATATGCAGATTTATTTTAAACAGAAACAACAATTTTAACAAAACATAATATTTCTTTGAATGTGAAATAACTAACTTTGCCTATTATAAACAAAAAACAGCTTAAATGTCCAACATAAAGAAAAATTATAATCATGATACTTTATTTATTCCTCTTATAATGATCACATATACTTCCTATATTTAAGAAGTTGTTTGTAGAGATCGACTGGTCACCTTTTCATATTCATTTGAATTATTTTTTTGAAACGTAGAGATTAGAATTCTTAAAACAAGTTTCTACACTAAAATCTAAGATACAGAATGTCATTCACAAACAGCTTTTCTGAAAGCAGAAAGACTCTAAAGTATGTATGTGATTGAGTGCTCCAAAATAATGTCTTCGAGGGTAGGAAAATATTTATTTGGTCAAGTACTTGCCATGAAAACATGGAGACCCGAGTTCAATACTCAGCATCTGTGTAAAAGGTGGTCACTTGCCGTTGTAACCTCACTCCTGTGAATGTGGAGATAGGTCACCTCCTGTTTAAACACTCACTGTTTAGCACCTAGCCAATTGGTGTCCAATGAGAGAGTGTGCAAACATCTCTGAAATTAAAAGTTGGAGTGCAAGCGAGAATTTTTGACTCTGACCTCTGCCCCCCTCTCTGTCTCCTCTCTTACACATACACACATATGGTTTCCTGTGTTAACTCCTATGATCCATTCAGCAGTGCCATAGATCACCATTTCACTCAACTCACAAGAATATCATACACAAAGAAGCTACGCAACTCTTTCCGGGTGAGAGAGCAGAATCCAGCAGAGCTAGCCTTCTGATTGAAAACCACTACCTCTTATTCTTTTCCATCTTACCCATGGAGAAGCGAAATAATGGGTGGAATCTGTAAATTCAAAGCAATTAAGCCAGATGAACCCTTGTTTCACAGATTTTTCATTTTGCAGACAAAGATTTGTTTGAATTAAAATATTCCACTACTATGCATCTTGCTACCCAATGTAGTCATTGCAATTTCCCATATCTTCTATATATATTTGGAATGTCAACTTGTGGATGTTCTTTTTCTGTACATTTGCTTTTCTTTTTCTTAATAGTACTATATAAATATAAGTATAAGCAAAATGAAGGGAAAATTGTAAGGATATCACACAGTGATACTACACTGTGATAGCCAAATTAAAAAGACTAATTAAACTTATTGGTACAAATGACATTTTTGGGGGAAAGGAGGTTGCTTTAGGTTTTGTTTTCATTTTAATGCAAACGAACTTTATATTCCTGGTTTGCTTTTTAATTCACACTGTGACACTAAAAATTTTAATTCATTTTAAAATTTTTTATTTATGTGTATGTGTATTTATGGATTTGTGAATGCTCATGTATGCATGTGCAGTTACATGCACACACACACACACACATATGTAAGAGGTCTCTCACTGACCTCTTTCAAAAATTAGGATGGAGATGTTGAAGGGATGGCCCAGTGGCTGAGAACATTTACAGATCTTCCAGAGGACCTAAGTTCAGTTCCTACTATCCATATCAAAGACTTCATTTCCTGTTCTTGAGTCTGTAGTCTAGAGCTCCTCAAGGCTCAGATTAAGGATGTTTGCTTTTTATCTATAGTTATGTCTAGGTGAAATCCTAGACAACAAATATATTTCCATGATTTCAGTGATGAAAATTGTATCTCAAGGCAAGACTACTTCTTTCCCCAAGCTGGAGTCTCCATACTTAGTTATCTTCCAGATATCCCTGTCTGAGGGGTTCTAGAGACACCACAGCCGTGGCGGGGGAGGTGGTTCAGTGGGGTAAAGCTCTTGCAAGCATTTTGACCTCAGTTGAGAGGTCACAAGTAAAACAAAGCTAAGCAGAGAGAAGAGTTGCACGGATGTCTGTATTCTCATGCTTCTATGGAAATATGTGGGATGAGAAATGTGGAAACAAAAGGATCCTGGGAAACTCACGGAGTAGCTAAGTTGGCTGGTGTATGCAGTGAATGACAAAAACGGCCCTGTCATACAGATGGCAAAAGACAAAGACCAACACCCGATGTTATACTCTGACCTTCCCAGACACTTACTGAGCTCATGCACATATGCACCATATATATGCCATGCATTCATACATGCATGTGTGCCTGTGCCCACATACAGGTTTATTTTAGAGTTACAGATAGCATGTCCCAAATATTTTAATTTAGTGTTTTTAGTGTTACCACCTTTGGAAAACAATAGACTGTCCACCGAATTTGAAAATCCCAAACCTCCATTTTTCTTTAACCCTTCATAGCCCATCAGTACCATCCTATGTGTTTCCAGTAACAGTCAGAACTGTTCACAGCTTCTCATATCTTGCCTTAGTTCCTTTTCAATTTCTGTGGCCAAATATCATGATGAAGGTAACTTATGAAAGAAAGCATGTAATCTGTGAGTAACTTGGAGGGTCAGTGGAGAACATGGAAGTAGGCAGGCCCGCATGGTGCTGAATCAGTAGCAGAGAACTCACACTTGTATCCAAAAGCACAAAGCAGGGAGAGCTAACTGGGAATAGCATGGACTTTTGAAATCTTAAAGCCTACCCCAAGTGACAAACCTCTTCCAACAAGGCCACCCCTGCTAATGCTTCCCAAACATTTCCACTAACTGGGAATCAAGTCTTCGAAAATGTGAGCCTTTAGAGGCCATTTTCATCTAATTCGCCACATACCTTGTAGTGCCGCATCCACAGGAATTTCCACACTTCCAGTCGACTCACTTCCTATTTGCCAGACAAGCCTGTAAACACTAGGCAAAGGGATCTACTGAGAACACAATTGTCAAGCTTAACCACCCAGGTAAAACTGTTAAATAATTTGTCATGACTATCATGAGAATTTAGACTTTTTTGTTTTTATTTTTTTGAAACAGGGGTTCTCTGTGTAGCAGCCCTGGCTGTCCTGGACCTCACTTTGTAGACCCAAGTGGCCCTGAACTCACAGATATGTCTGACTCTCTCTCCTGAGTACTGAGATTAAAGGCATGTACCACCATACCCAGCAAAAATTCAGATTTTCTTTTTTGTTGTTTGTTTGTTTTTTGAGACAGGGGTTCTCTGTGACTTTGGTGCCTGACCTGGAACTAGCTCTTGTAGACCAGGGTTGCCTGGAACTCACCGAGATCAGCCTGCCTCTGCCTCCCGAGTGCTGGGACTAAAGGCGTGTGCCACCACCACCGGGCTTGAAAATTCAGAATTTAATGTATACTTCTAGAGCCAACATCAACTGAATCTTATTTTCTCCCTGATGGCTTTTCATGGCACCCAGATTCCTTTCAGCCCCATAATGTTGATAATTATATCTGACTTCGTATGTTTTTCTTACAGTGTCTTCTAAATGCACTAGTTTTCTTGCAGCTTGAATTAGTCTAATTAAACTTCCCTTTCACATGCCCCACTTAGGCATTCCATTCTTAACTCTACCACGGTTTTTAGAACACTTGCAGTTGTTTAATCATTTGTGGTTTATTTATATATTTACTTGTTTGAGTGTGTGTATGTGGTCTGTGGATGTGTAATGTACACCAACATGTATGTGGGAGCTCATGGAGGCTACAGGAGGAAGCTGCATACCCCTCTTAATAACTCTTTACCTTATCCCCTTGAAAACAGGGTCTCAGTGCAGCAACAGAGAGGGTGGTGGCCAGCAAGCTGTAGTGATCCTTCTATCACTACCCCCACTCAGCTGTAGGGTTAGAGGAGCCTAAATTTTACATGTGTGATGGAATCCAAACTCAGATCTTCATACTTGCACAGCAAGGGCACTATCATATTAATCTATCTCCAATCCTCCGTGTGTGTGTGTGTGTGTGTGTGTGTGTGTGTGTGTGTGTACAGAAGGCGTGTACTGTAGCACATATGTGGAGGTCAACAGATAATTTTTCAGTAGTCAGTTCTCTCATTCCATCTCATTTGTGATGCGGGGTCCCCCTTATTTCCTATGCCTCTGGACTGCATACAGGTGCTTAGAGAACATTCTCCTTTTTCACCTTAGATGTGCTAAATTGGTATTACAGATGAGCAATACCCCATCTGACCTTTTTACATGAGTTCTGGGGATTAAAGGAAATGATCAAGACTGGAAAGCAAATGTTCTTACCTGTTAAGCCAGATCATTGCCCCTTGCCCAAGGTTCTTTCTGTGATCTGGCACATGGTAACGACCCTGATCCTAGTCAGAGAGATGGGAAATGAACATGTATATACAAAAGACTAGTTAATAATCACCTTGGGTATGGCACATATTAAGTAATGATGGAAATTCCTTCATGACCATAAAGTCATAACTAGGTGTGTATTGGCATGCTATTCTGGGCTATTACGTGTAAGATCTCTTTTAGTGTTCACAGAAATATTATTTAATGAAAGATGTTTTAGTATTGTTTTTTAAAGAATTGTTTTATTGAAGTGTGTTTGTGTGTGTGTGTGTGTGTGTGTGTGTGTGTTGGTGCCTATGGAAGTCAGAAGAGGTTGTCAAATTCACAGAAGCTGTAGTTACAAGAAGTCATGGGCTGCCTCCATAGGTTTTGGGGAATTGTCTTCACATCTTCAGCAAGAGCAAAAAGCACTCTTTGCTGCTAGGCAATCTCTCCCTCCCTTTAATATTTTTTTCACAAACATAGCTATTAAGACAGAGAATTCAATGAGTTGGCTTAGGAATTTGCAGTTTAAATACAGTAGGAGCTTCATCCCAAACAGAAAATTTGCACGCACACACATGTTCCAACCACATGTCACGACTTAGTGGGAACAACACTGTACTTGGACTTTCTGCCCAGCTCTTTTGTGAACTAAGCAGGAGCAAACCTGGCATAAATATTTCCCTTTCTGTTTTGTCTTCAAGTACAACAGTCTTCAGTGGTTTCCTCCTGTGCACATGGGAAAATCCTCACCGTTAGGTTTTAATGCTACAAAGTTGATTTTAAATGATCAAGTGGATCCACTCAGCTTCATAAAAAGACAACTGCACTCCATTGTTGTGGAATGTGGTTACTCGTGGTTTCAACACAATCTTATTTCCTCTCTAACCCTTCCAAAATGCACTTACTTCAAAAAGTTATAATTTATTCTTAGATTGGCATTGGGAGAAATCAGCTTCATTGTCATTGAAAACTGAAGGACAGGGATGCTCCTGTCTGGGGATAAGAATAACTTTGTAGGGAACATCCGAAAGGGCTAAATGGATTTTTTGATTAAATTTTCAAAGTGCTTGTTTGTGCAGATATAGCAGAGGGATTTTCAGCCTGGGAGGTAAATCCTTTCTAGGCACAAAAATGTTAAAAGTAAAATGCTATTAATGCACTTTCCTCCTTGGTGCCATGATATGATTTAAGGTGTCAGAAGCAAGTCATCGGGCAAAATATCTCCACACTTGCTTGCACAAGCTATTCAAATCTCCAATACTTTGAAGAGAATTGCTCTTTTGTGTTTAGAGAATGTCCCCAGTTAAAATTCCTGTGGAGATATGTTAATGCCCAAATGGATCATTGATGCATTGTTCTGTATTGGCTGTCAGATACTGTCTAGCACTGCAGAGTTAAGAATGTATGCGTGTGTGTTCATATACATCCGTGCATATGTGTGGATGCATGTATATAGCTACGGATGTGCAGGTAGCAGCCAGAGCATCCCCCTCAGTCACTCTCCACTTTGTCTTTTCAGATAGGCTCTCACATTAGATCCAGGCCTCACTAACGCTGCTAGCCTAACTGACTACCAAGCCCTGGGGACGCAAGTGACTCCATAGCCTTAGCACTGGGATGATAAGTGTGTGTCACCACATTCATCTTTGTTTTACTTTGTAATTGGACCCGGGAATTAAACTTGGGTCCTCATGGTTGAACACCAAGCTCTTTACAACAGATGTCTTCCACTCTGTTGTTGGTTTTGAGAGGAGAGATGAGCAGACACAAAAGCTTTAAGCATATATGATGGAAAGCTTCACTAAGGGAAAGGCCACACCAGGGCTATGAATACCGTGTGAATGGAGGAGAAACGCAGGCAGAGCGGAGCATACAAAGCAGTGTTTGGATAAACACCATGTGGGGTCTCTGGTTCCCAGTTCCTAGCTAATCAGGAGCCGGTTAAGCATCCTGCTACCCCATTGAATCTTCGCAGGCCCTGCGGAAAGGTCCTTGAAGGCCAATCTGTTTCTCCCCATACACAGATATGTTCGCGCCTCTACATTGTCAGTACAGTATTCTGGGGTCCAGAGAAGAAGGCCCTCCACTGGCACAGAGCAAACCCTAGGGACTTTTCAGGCTCTCTTTAAAAATTTTGAGCATCTATTTAAGCCCTAGAGTTGCCCTTTCATCATCCTTATGCATTGTCAAATTTATAGAATCAGGTCATTCAAAAAATCAGAAAAGAGCCTGGCGAGCGGAAGGGACTTTCCTGAAATAATAAGGTGATGGGATTCTTGCTGCGTTAGAAATCCGGCAGCTTCCGCTACACACCCACGTTCCATTCACTGTACGTTGCCCTCGCCAGCTGAACTTTGATTCATCTGGCTGTAAAACCTACCCACACTCTTTCTCTCTTTCCTGTGCTGTGACTGCTAACTCAAGCTACAACTCAGGGTAATTCAGATGAGGAGGGTGGGGAGTGAAGATTTCATGGTCCTGCTGTTAACCTTTTTAATTCAATCAATGACTTGAGCTTCTAACAAGGAGAAGGTTTAGATGTAAAGCAGGTGGAAGGACATTAAATTTCCTCCTTTGCCTAGTGCCTAGAAGCCGGCGCTTTTCAGTTTGAACATAGGAGTCCTCAAGAGGTTTAAAGCCTGCAGAGGCCTGATGGTTGGAAACAATCCTTCAGGCCCATAGACGCTGTGCCATGGCTCCACTCTGCCTGCAAAGGAGGACAAACCATCCCCCAGAGAACACCTATTAGCAGGTTGGAGCAAGCCCAGGAACACAGGCTGCCTCGTTATTAATGGCAAATGAACTGTGGCTGATGTTGTGAGAGAGCCTCTCTCCGTTGGTCCGAGTTCTCCACTCTGGTCAATCCCTGCATCCTGCTGCTACTTTAGGAATTCTGCCCAGGCTTGTCTGAAGTCTGCCCTCCTGGGTTCTCAGAAGGGCAGGTAGCCAAAGTGTTTTATGTATGGAGAACTAATTAGGGGTGAAGCAGGGTGATGTGGTCAGCTGCTGGAGCTAGAGCAGAGGAAAATGTCTAGAGAACCTATTTTTAGTTACCATGGCGCCTAAATTGGCCTCTCAGGGAAAGCGAGGCTGCAAGCGGTCACTAAGTGCCTCACACCTGATCCTAAGTTCCATTTGCTCGTGTGCTCTCTTACAGAGAGGGCATATTTCTTGCCATGGTGTGATCCAGGGCCCTCTACCTACTCTACACTTCTGGGGTACTGGGTATAACAACACAGCGCAGCAGTGCAGAAACAGTAAACAACTCCGTATGGGACAGGCTTGGGTTTGAATACCAGCATAGCCACTTTCTGTATTGATGATTTATTGCCTAAATTCCCTGGGCTTTAGTGTTCTCATCTATCAATTGAAGATAATAATTTCTCTGCTCATTTTTTGCTAAAAATTAATTTAAATTAAAATGTCATTATCTAAGAGATGAAATTGTTTGATCATACATTCCCCAAGGATATAGTCCCTTTCTCATGATCTTGTCTTATTCTTCACTATGATTTCAGAAATCGCTTGGTGTGGGAATGGAACTTACATGCATTTTAGTGAATGACTAGATTCATAATTTACAATGGCACCAGGGGGCTGGGGAGATGGCTCAGTTCTTAAAGTATTGTATGCAAGCATGAGAGGCTGAATGTGATCCTCAGAACTTTCGTAAATGCCCGGCTTGCTAACCCTGTATCTGTAGTCCCAGCACAGAGGCGGTAGAGATAGGAGAATCCCTGGAACTCACAAGCCATGGAGTCTAGACAAATTCGTGAACTCCAGGTTCAGTAGGTGACCTCCGCCTGTCCCCCAAAATAAAATGAGGTGGAGAGTGATTGAAGGAGACACTGGAAATTAGCTGATGACTTCCACCTGCACCCACAAACACATACACACACATAAAAAACACATACACACATATATGCAAATACAACACATACACACATATAACACATACACACACAGCACATACACACATACATACACATACAACACATACACACATAACACATACACACACATGCATACACAACACATTCACACACACACACACACACACAGCACTAATGTCGAGTTCCTCACAGGTAACAGCTCATTCCCTCCTTCCCTGTGTCCCATTCATTTCTTTGTCTTTAGAAGGTCATTAGCAATTAATATCTCTAAGAAAAACTCAGCTCTTTGTTTACTTTATCCTTATGATTTTTGCATATATACTATATCCCATCTCTTTCCCCCAAGAGGAAAAACAGTCAAATAAAAAGTAGTCTATATTTTCAAATTGTGAGAATCTAAAACAGTAAAATGAAGCCAACAGTGGGTCAAATCCATAAGCACTGGACCTCACAACTGCTGTCAGATCTGAGCACGGAAGTTGTCATCCTTTGTTTGATCACTCTCTAGAAGCTGCATGCCAGGAAAATGCTAGCAACGCCTTTCTCAGAACATGTCCCCAGTGGTTAAGTGATGTACCATGGTAATGATTTTGATAGAACCTAATTTTGATAGAGAAAAGAATAAATGCCATGGGGACACTAGGGTGGAAACACCTGTGTGATACTTGCTAGTCTCTAAAGTGAATCCAACTCTACTGCATTATGTCAGATTTGGTATTTATAAATATGCTTGCCTCTGAATATGGGAGAACATGACTGTGTATAGTATATTTGCCTAGACAGATATTTTGTATTTTCATAGGACCTTCATAAATTTCAATAGTGATGCCCATGAATCTTGTATCTGTCTTGTTTTCAGGGTCTCTAGTACTCTGAACTCACTGAACAAAGGATGATCTAGAACTTCCTATTCTTCTGTCTCCTTTTCCTGAGTGTTGGGATTGCAGGCATGAGCCACAGACAGGTCTGGTTTATGTGTTTTATTAAACAAGAGAAAGCCAGGATTCTATCCATGCTAGGTGAGCACTCTACCAACTGAACTATATCCCAGACTTCAAGGAATCCTTAGGGTGTCAAAAGAATGGCCCCTCTCAAATGCATTCTTTGCTGAATATATTACAAATATATATTCTATAAAGGCTATGGCAAGGAAAAACAGAGCAATTAAATGAGCTCTTGCCACTGGTTGAATGAACAGAGTTGTTGGCAGAAAGAATACATTTGCACTACCACATAGCTACCCATAGCTATCCTCATGGAATAGCACTCTCCATAGAAACCGAAGAAGATGGGCATGCCACACATAAACTGGTCTTAAATAAATGAAGTGCACAGAGTTACCTCATAGTTGTGTTGGGAAAAGAGAAACAATTTAGGAGAGATTGTTTTCTCAATTGGTCTCCCTAACACATAATAGTACAAGGCCCAAATAATTTGTCATTTAGTGGCATTTGATTTTGAGGTTTATTAGGAATTCAGGCTCGGGACAAACCCAACTCAATCATCAGACTTCTTAATAATGCAAAAGAGAGGCCCCTCTAGCATTCTCTTTTCCTTATATTAGGCTTGTTATTCATCTCTGATAAAGGTTTCTCCTGCCAGTTGATATCAGTTTAAATCCTTGAGAAGAGTCTAGAAAGGTGTTTTACTCTGGTCAGATTCGAAACCAGTGAGATTATCAGATTTATAGAAATGCCTAGGGGGATTTTCAGCTCATTCACTTTGCTTTCCAGTGGAAGTGAATCATAGGGCAGGTCTGTGACACCAATTTGCAGGGCAAACAAAGCTTGGTACACATATTTCGTTAAAAGAATTGGTATGATATATGTGTATGACATGCTTGGGTTTATGCACTTATGTGCATGTGCATGTGGAAGCCAGTGGTTGATATCAGGTGACTTCCTTAGTCTCTTTCTTGTTAATTTTTTGAGATATGTGTTAATCAGTATATTTAGTAGCAGGGTCCAAGAAGCTCCAGAGACCCTCCTCCTGTCCAGAATCAGGATTGCAGATATGGCCACCATCATCGGGAGTTTCATTGTGAGGTCCAGGTATTCCAACCTCACTCTGTAAACCAGAGCTGAAGATGTGAAACAACCCTCACTCTTAACATGAGGGTAGTAGCTGTGTACCAATCTTTACTCTGACCATCAAGGTTGCAGGTATTTTCCAATACTTACCCTGAGTACCAGGTTTACAGGTATGTGCCAGTCCTGACCCTGGGCACCAAGATTGAAGGTGTGTGCCAATATTTACCCTGAGTACCAGGTTTAGAGGTGTGTGCCAGTCTTTACCCTGAGTACCAAGCTTGCAGGTGTGTGCCAATTCTTATCCTGATCACCAACATGGTAGATGAGTGCCAATCCTAGCTCCAAGCACCAGTATTTCACATGTGCAGTATCCACACCATACTTTTTATATGATCCTGATGATCAAACTCATATCTTCATGTTTATGTGGCAGGCACTTCACTGATAGAACCATATTATCTGCCCCAACTTTAGTTGGGAAGCTATATAGTTTCCAAGCCCAGATAATTTATAAATTTTCATACATTCTGGCTCTTAAAATACAAGGACTACCACACTCTCTGCACTTTCTCTAAAAATCTATCAATAATTTGTGTTATTAAGGGAGATTTGGGGTGGTTTGCTCTGGACTTTTGATTGACAAGTGTGGAAAGTTGCATTGGCCGAAAGGAGGAAGCACACACAGGCAGCAGATGCTGGCATCTGCTGCTTCCAAAGTCAGACACGTGCTAAAAATAGAACTTGCTGTGGATCACAGACAGCACTGAGGCCAGAGTGGAAAAGGACTTATGCTATCTTATGACTGTGACTCTGGCATGGTGTGTACACAGCAAATCCATAAATACTCATTCAAGGGTCAGTGTGATATATCTTTTTCTCCAGCAGGAAAAAAATAAAGGTCAGGTCAGAAAACATAAACAACTTTCTTAATAATTCAGTTAAGAAATGGTGGAACTTGGATTTGCATTTGTTTATGAATCATTTGTTGTGAGCATTTTCAAAGAAGCAGCTATTCCAGCACCTTCAACTATGTTTCTTGGTGAGGATGCTGGTTAGTTTTTGTCAATTTGACACAAACTAGCGTCATCTGTGAAGAGAAACTTCATTCTTGAAATTGCCTCAGTTAGAGTAACCTTTGGGCATGTCTGCAGGACATTTTCTTGACTAAAGACTAATGTATGAGGGCCAAGTCCACTTTGGTATATGTAGTACCATTTCTGGGAATGTGGGTCTGGGTTGTAGACAAATTTTTTTTTTTAATGTGAGCCTATGAGCAGCATTCCTCCACAGCCTTTGCTTCAATTCTTGCCTCCAGGTTCCTTCCTTGACTTTCTTCAGTGATGTTCTCTACCTGTAGGTCTCTTCTTACACCAAGTTAGTTTTATAGCATCTTTTGCCAACACAACATTGCTTTTCCCATGCATTTCTGTATACCTGAATGACTGAAGGAAGATGTTGATGTGTTTGAGGGATTATTTTCTTGCCTAGAGACTTGTCCAAGGCAAAGGCACTTGGTTACAAACCTGATAACCTGAATTCAGTCTCCAAGACCCACATAGTGGAAGGAAAGAACTGTCTCCCGCAAGTTGTTGGCCTACATCCATGCCCATGTATCTAAATGTCCCACCCATACTCCACACAAACAAACAAATATATTAAAAATAGTTCAAAAGATTTTCCATCATACTTCTGTACAGTGTTACTCATAAATACATCATGAAACACCATAAAGGAGTTGGAGATGTTGGTTTCCATGTTCTTGACATTCTATGATTCAATTTAAATAGTCACTGCCCGTCTTCTTAGACTGAGTCGTCACTTAAAGTTAGAACAATATATTTGTCCTCCTTAAATCCATTTTATTTTTGTCTAGTTTCCACAAAGTTTCCTATTGTTCTCTTATGGGAGACAGAAAGCAAACTCTGACCTCTCCTGCTGGTCGAAGTAGCCCTTGCCAGGCCCACAGTCCATCACTCATTATGTACGGATCCTTGCCTTATACTCTGTCTGCCCATGTCTTTACCTTGTTGAGTATATTTAATCTGCTGCTGTTGCTACAG
>LOEQ01001419.1:119403-138352 GCA_001685075.1 Bramus lutescens
CCTGAGAAACCGCCACACTGATTTCCAAAGTGTTTGCACAAGTTTGCATTCCCATCAGCAAGAAAATCTGGGACACAATAAAAAGTTAAAATTTTAAGTGCTGTAAGTAAAAAAAAAATTAACTTAGAATCAAAAAAAAATGTTAAATAAAATTTCATTTTTGTCTGTGAATTACATGTGTGGTTATAGTTTGAATGCAATTGCCTCCCCATCCCCAAAAGAGTGAAACTATTAGGAGGTGTGGCTTTGATGGAATGGGTGTGGTCTTGTTAGAGGAAGTATGTCACTACTTGTGGTGGGGGGAGGGACTTTGAAGTTTACTCAGGGTAACATGCAGTGTTTCATTGACTTCCTGTTTCCTGCAAGATGGAGGACTCTTGGCTACTATTTCAGCACTTCATCTGCCTGCATGCCACCATACTCCCTGTCATGATGATTATGAACCTCTGAAACTGTAAGTGAATCAACTCGATTAAATGTTTTGCTTTGTAGAGTAGCTGTGGTCATGGTATATTTTCACAACAGTAGAAACCCTAACTAAGACAATGTGGAAAGATATATTTATTTGTATGTGAGAGAAAGGACACTTCAAGAAGAAAGGCTATCACCTGCCCCCAAAAGAAAGCAAAAGAGACTGTGGCTCACATGAATAACAGCCAAGTAAATCAGATTGATACAGCGAGATGCCTGAGTTATACCAAGCAGGCAGCTACATCTCCTGTAGTGTAGTCTGGGAAGGAGAAGTATCAAGTTACTGGCTGATTTTGATGCAGATGATAGACTGCTCACAAATTGGCAAGTGAAAGAAGAAAAATAAGAAATATGCATTTGAATTGCATTTGTATGTGCTTTCAAAGGCAGCTTGCTCCTTAGGAGTGCTTAATAACCCCATAGGACCTTCTGTAAATGACATCATAGTAAAGCTTGGCATTTTGAAGTGCAAATTAGGGAGAATAAAACATTGTTTTCATTGCAAATGATTTCAATTTTTCTGTGCAATTCGAGTGAATGTACTTATTAAAGGTTCATGAGAAAATGATCAAAGAAGAGCAGAGACAGAAAGGGATTGAAGTCAAGGGAGCCTTGAGGTGTAAGGAGACAGATGTATGTGAGTCATGAGGGGTGTAGCACTGGTAGATATCAAACCATTCTAAAAGGATTCCACAGCCAACATTTCTATTCAGGGCTCCCCTTCCCACTTAAGGTTCAGGAAACATCAAAAGGAGGCTGAGGGAATGTAAGAGCAGAGGATGGGCAGGATTTCTGGGAAATGCTGTCCTTTGGGCATGACATGGCCATTGAACACTTGAACTCACAACAGTTTGGGCTATCTGCATAAGATCTTCACAAGATCAAATCAGTGAAAAGTTACAGAAGGGAGTAGGAAGGGGTTTGCAAAGCTCCACCCCTGCTGAGGAGTTTTCAGCTGTTGGTGATTGCTGAGGGAGTAAGAGTCACTTTTATTTATGAGTGTGGCTACATGTAGATCCCCAGTGATCCAGAAGGTGACCCCCACTCATCTGTATGTTGGACTTGGTACTAATGGAAATCAGTGGTTTCAAGAAATAAATATAAAAGGAGGGTATGAAGATGGAAGGGAATGTGAAGGAGAGGGGTAGAGAGAAATAGGGAGAGGTGGGTGTGGTCAAGACCCACTGTATATGTGTGTGAAATTTTCAAAGAATAAATAGTAATGGCTAATTTAATAAAAAGAGAAAGAAGATTGTGTAAGAGTGATCTACTGGGTGGTAACAGGCCATGTTTCTGAGGACACTTTACACATCATAACAACTAGATACCTAACTGAAGATATATTATTTCAAAGTAGGGATAACTTGCATTATATATACATTTCAGTCTCTCACCCTGTGCTTAGGTCTTGATGCATTGGCAGAAAATTCCATCAAAGAATTTGAGTTGTTGACCATTTTGAGATGCTTTGCAGTGAGGACCCTGTCCACCAGGTGGCAAACAGCGGTGAATTAGTCCAATAGCCTACCTCTGTTCATTCCAAGCAGTCTTAGACCTAGTAACTACAGAAATGCCATCCGATGCTGGTAATTATGGAGTTCTACTCTAGGTTTGAAGAACAGGAGAAAATAACGTTTCTCTTTTTTGTGTGTCTGTGTGAGAGAGTGTGTGCATATTTAAAGAGTGCTTGGAAGACTCTAGGATGACAGTATCATAGACTGAACTGTAACTGAAAAGAATGCCTTTGTTTAGAGAGTTGTCTTAGTTCATGAGTGAGGAAGTAACACATCATCACAATTTGTTTTTAACTGTGTATGTGCATGTGAAATATTATATATATATATTAGTGTGTGTGTGCATATATGTGTGTGTGTGTTTACTTTAGATCAAAACAAAACTGTTAATTGAAAGTTCTTATCATCAGAAGTATGAAAAGGGTATAGTAGAGGAACCATGGAATCGTGGGTTGAGCCTCCCAAGTGCTTTGAAGGAGACAGTGCTCACTTCTCTGCTTTTAGAGCCCCAAGCTTTCCTTCCCTGGCAATCCTTACTTTACCTTCCAAGTCGATCCCATTGTATTTCTAAAGCTCTCTGAAGCTCCTGCCTCCCTTTTTCACACAGACTGTGCTGCTCCTTTCTGGTCATCCATCTGAATAAGTCATGGTAACCTCAAAGAGCATATTCCTAGGTGGTGGAGTAAAGAAGGCCCATACCTGAGAGGCTCTTACTCTTTTCACCTTGATACAAGCCCACGTTGAGTTCTACTGTTCCCGGTGTTTTGCAAAGATCAAGTTTTATTTTCCTACATGTCTCTGGTTCATTTGACTCCAGGACTTACAATAATAGTTCAAAGTCATCAACTAGTAAACAGTTGTTCATTTCCACCAGATCCCTATAATTGTTTTAATACGTGGCATGGTCTCTGCAGCTACATTATTTTAAGTGATTTCTAAGTGTGTTTATGTATTTGTGTACTGGTGCCAGCAGAGGCCAGAAGAGGTTCTCAGATGCCCTGGAGCTGGAGCCATAGGCTGTTGTCAGCTTCCTGATTTGGATGCAGGAAACAGAGAGCTACATGATGTGGTGCTGGGAACAGTGCCTGCTGCAGCAAACCCTCTTCACCAGCTGAGCCGCTGTTTCCATGCAGTCAGTGCTCTTCATGGGCTGTGATCCTTATAGTCAGTCTCATGGTTTTCTGTCAACCATTGACCCTCTGGCGACTGGTACAGTCGAAAGTGTGTCTTTGGTAACTTTACCTTGACAATGCCTAGTAGGCTGACCTTTTTGGCTGTGTTCTTACACACTTCAGAATTTCATGCAAGATGGTATGGTTCCAAGCTAAATAGAAATCTGTCATTTACCCCATTGCCACAAGTTCTTTGTTTCTTTATGAGGGTTTTCATCACTATGCAGTAAGCTCCCATCTCTGTTGTATCTCAGCTTTGTCACAAAGTTCTATTAGGAATACACGCCACCACTGTCAGGTTACAGAACAGCTCCACATCCCTCCAAATTCCCCCCCAGACTCTTCTTTTGTGTCATTATCCTCAGTGCAGTAACTGTTGGCGTCCACTGAAAACTTCATCCAGTATTGATCAACAGTATCCTCTACAAAGTCTCGTAATGTATAGGACATTTGAAAGATAGCTCGCACACAGCACTATTTCTTTCAGATTCATGTTTTGAATGGGTTAGTATATATTTTTATTGTTGAAAGTAACTATGTGAATGCCTGATACTGTTGCTGTGTGTGTGTGTTCATGTCAAGGCAAATGTGCTCCTTTTCTGTGCTTGTGTATGTGGAGGCTGGGGATTGACTTGAGTTATCTTCCCCTTATTTGTAACTGCAGGATCTGTCATTGAACCTGGAGATCACTGTTTTAGATCACCTGGCTCCTAACCAATCCCAGGGGTTCCACCTATCTCAGTTCCCCCAGTCACGTTGTAACAGCCGCTGGCCTTAGTACCAGGTTTTGCATAGGCACAGGGAATGTGATCTCAGGTTCTCAAGCTTATACAACAGACTTTTACCCCCTTAGCCATCTCCCCTCTCATGCATTGTGTTCTTCCAGTGTAGTGTGAATATGCTCTTGGATATTTTCATATTTTTAGAAATGATACTTGAATCTGCCACAGACATGCAGGTTTTTTAGTGTCCAGGTTTCACTTTAATATGAAAATAATTAAGAGCTGGGTATTGTTATATGTTAATTGATCATCTCAAAATAAAGAACTATCAGGCTATGCTCAAGAGTGGTTGTGGGTTCTTAGCCGAGCAATGGTGTTAGGTATGATTTTCCTTCTGTGGCACAGGTCTTAACACCAGTCAGAAACTGGTTGGTTACTGCCCTAATGTTTATGCCACTATCACACCAGTTGGCATGTCTTGGCAGGCCAATTCTGGGTCTTGGTCACCTCAATCAAAATGATAGATTTTAGATATATCCCTTTACCTGAGAATTTCATTGCTTTGTTTATCTTAATGGCTGAATAATATACCATATGTAAATATACCATATTTTATTATTTATTCATAAGTTAATAAAGATTTTTATTACCCATTTATCAGTGAGTTGATATGAAGGCCATTTTCATGTCCTGGCTATTGTGAACAGAGCAATAACAAACATGTGTGAGCAGATATCTCTGCAGAAGACCATAGAGCCTTTTGTTAATAAGCCTAAGAGTGGTAGAGCTGGATCATGTGGTAGATATATTGCTAGCTCATTGAGGAACCTCCACAAAGATTTCAATACTATTGCAGCAATATACTCTCTCAGCAGCAATAAATGCTCCTCTTTTCCCACATCCATGCCAGAATTCAGCGTTTGTCATTATTTTTTGTTGTTATTTTACTTTTTATCTTAGCCACTGACTGAAATAAAATGAAATCTCAAAGTAGTTTGAATTTGCATTTTCCTGATAGATAAGCATAACAAATATTTTAAAATATTTCTCAGATATTTTTATTGCATCATTTGAGAATTCTATGTTTAGTTCCATGCCCCAAATTTTAAATTAGATTATTTTTTTAAGTTTTTTTTCTTAGTTCTTTGTTTATTCTATATGGTAAAACTCTGTCCAATTTATAGCTGGTAAATCCTTTTTCACATTTTGGAGGTTTTCTTTTCATTTGACTGAAAGTGTCCTTGTTACGCAGATTTTCAGTTTCATAAGATATCATTTAATAATTGCTGGTGTTAATGCCTGTGCTATTGGGATCCTATTCAGAAAGTTCTTTTCTGTGCCAACAATTACAAACGTATTTCCTGCTTTCTACTCCCTTAGATTAGGCTGTTGGATCTTATACTGAGGTCTTTGCTCCATTTGGAGTTGAGTTTTACGAATTGTAAGAAGCCAAGCCTGAATTACCTCCTACTGACCAAACACCATCATCACCAGCACGTAAGTGTCACTGTTGTTGTTACTGCTTCTTTTCCTGTGTGCATTGAAAGTCGCTTTCTAAAGTCTCTGTTTCTCCCATACATGTTATGCATGAATTTGGAGGAGAAAGGAGCGCATTTGTGTGTAAGCAGGGCTTTAACCTTCCTCCTGCTCTTCTTTCTGATAATGCAGGCTTCCCCTCAGCACAGTTCCTTCTCCACCTGGAGCATCTTCTCCACCATGCTGGCTGAGATGTGCACTTTTTTTTAAATAGCTTTTCTATTTCTAACCTGTTCCACATCTCCCAAGCTGTGCTGTTGCTACTGTCCTTCTCTTGGCCCGCTAAACTGAGTTTCAGTTAGCTCTTTCACCAATATGTAAGAGCAATTTGTGTTTTATTTTCTTTTCCTTTCTTTTCAGACAGGAGATTTGCCAATGTATCTTTTCAGGCATTAGCTATTTCCTTGGTTATTTTCATCTGCTATTGGGGCAGGTAAGGTGCTTTTGGTGATCTGTTTTGATTCTGGTGTTGTGTTTTGTGAGTTATTTTTCTATATTTTCATTTTCCTCTCATTTATTCTGAGATCTTCATTTGTTTGAAAAGTCTGGGTTCATATTAATACTAGCTGACTTCAGGTCTAAATTGAAAATAATACTGCAAATTGTAAGGTTTATCTTTGTGCAGGTTCCATGGATCCTGGAAAGTAATTTGTTTTGCTACATTTAGATGGAATGTCAGTTACATTGTATTTCATTAATATTGCTTATCATTTCTCGTATGTCTTTTACAATACTCTTTCTACTTGATTTAACTATAAGTGAGACTTTTACAACTTCATCTTCTTTGTCTTTGTAGTGTCGACCTTTTCTGATAAGAAGTTGTGGAGGCTAAGGGTCTTCTTGAGAAAGCTGATGTTCATGTTTTGAAGAAAATGGTTAACAAATGGGAATGCACAAAACTGCATATAAAAACCCATTATTTTGAATGCTAGCTTAAGAAATTGCATTAAAACACAAGCAATGAAAATTTACAAAAATCAAGATTGAACAGAATATGTTTCTCAGCCAAATTTGTACACACGTGATCTGTGTATTTGATCTCACATGAGTTTTGAAGCCTTTGCAGTTATATGCATAATTACCTAACTTCAGCATTCAACAGCATTCAACGACAAACTTGAGATGTAAGCTTTAGTGTGTTGTACAGTTTTTAAGGTTTGGACAGCTTCTTAGATCAGTGAGCACAAATTTGAAATGGATTTGGGAGAGTTTATGAAGCCATTTTAGGATCCCTTTTCTGGATAATCTCACTTTCTGGAGCAAAAGTGCCCTTCTTTCTGATTTTAAGATACAAAACCAGGCACACATTTCCTTTCGGCGTGCTCCCTCATATTTTATGACTTTATCTGTCTTGGAGAACAATTATCACTAAGACAGGAGAGGTGTCAATCCCTCACACCTTTGTGAGCACAGATAGAATAGTTCCTGTACCAAGCCTTTAAGGGGTATTCAGTGTCAACTGTTTCCCTGCTTCTCTGGGAGACCAACAACAACATGTGAACCTGTGGATACTGCTTTTTGTTTCTGTCCTGCAAAGGCCTGATTTCTCTCTGGTTGGGCCAGAAACATAGACATTCATTTGGAAACTTTCTGTAGATGTCTGATATCTCGAAGAGTCTGTCTTTTCATCCTGGCTAGAAAAGCCAACGTCCAGAGGTGGACTTTTGTTTCCTAATGTTCTTACTATCCTTTGTTCTTCAGAGCACTCAGACGACTTCTGTGTACAGTCTAGATCTTTCTTTTCCGTCAGAGAGACACATTATTTTATGCTTAATCAACCTGCCCTATAAAAAAAAAACCTCTATATTCTCTGCATTTAAATGACAACTAAAGCGAACTTCATTATAAGGAGAAAGCCCTTTATAGAATTAATTAATTATTAATTCTGTTCTACACTTTTCTTTTTAGTTGTTGTTTGTTTGTTTGTTGCACCAAGTGTCTCTGGGCTATAATATTTGATGTAACAGAAATTTAAAGTTAAAACTTTGGTCTCATGACTGAAAACTGGAGCAAGCTTTGTTTACGCTATAGCAGAAATGATCTAGAATTAACCCAGAGTACATACTCTTTAAAATGAATTTATAGGCATCAAAGCTGAAGAAAGACTGAATTTTTCCATTAAGCCACAGGAGGCAGCAAGAAATAGCTAAAGACCAGAGGAAACGCAGGAAAAGAACACACAGCTGCAGCTATTTAAGATACTGCAAAGTACTGGGTGAGTTATCACACTTATGTGTGTCTCTGTTACTGTACTCCCTAGAACACACTATAAAAAATCCACTTAGGCATCCCATGGATACACTAAAACAGGATGATGGAAATGTCTTATAAAAGGAGGAATTTAAAAGGGCAACTTAATGATATATGATACAGAATATATACTTTTTGAACCAAAACCGGAATTATACGAAATTGAATCTAAGTTTAAATTTATTTTATTTTAATTATATGTGTGTGACTGCACAACTGTATGGGCAGCCTGTACATTACCTGCAGAGGCCAGAAGATGATGCTGTGTCTCGCTGTAGCTGGAGTTACAGGCAGTTGAGAGCTGCCTTATGTGGGTCCTGGGAACTGAACCCCATTCAGTGTGTACTCTTAACTGCTGATCCATCTTTCTAGTCTGTAAATAGAAACTCAGAAAGTTTAGGGATAATTCTAGTTTTCATGAGTGACATAGAGTTAGAAATACATACACACACAATCATAACTCTGGAGGCATGATTGTGTTTACTATATTCCAAGTGTAATTATTATTCCTTCACATATTAGCCCACTCTGATTTCACCCTCTGAATGGCGACATTATTCTTCTCATTTGACATATCATGAAAACTGAAGCTGTACAAGGTAATATGAATAGAAATGCCAGAGTGATGATTCTAACTACGGACTTATAGTCCTAGGTCCCACCTTTATCCACTGTTCTATGCTGCCTTCCTTGATCACATGATTACATTGTGCACTATATTTTACGTTGTGTATTAGTTACTTTCCTTGTGGTTGTGACCAAACACCCAAGAAGAAGTAACCAATGAGATGATGGGTTTAATTTGCTCTCAGTTTGAGCAAACAAGCCATCATAGCGGGGAAGGCAGAGCAGCAGGATCACAAGGTGACTGGTGACATTGCTGCTTCATTCAGGAAAAAGAGAGCAAACAGGGAGTAGAACCCTCTAAACTCATCTCCAGTGACTGACTTCATTAAGCAAGACTCTACTTCCTGAAGGTCCCATAACTTTCCAAACACCACCAACAGCTAGGTCCCAAGTGCTCCAACACATGAGCTTTGGGGAACAGTTTGCAGTTGAACCAAAACATGATGTCGCGGTCATGTGTAGTTTTCAAGGCAGTGCTGCCCTCATTTTTTCCAACATTGCTCTTTGAATTTATAGTGTTTGTTATTCTGTATTCTTTGACTTATAACCAAGAGTGAGCAGTAGAACAGTCCCCTATGAGGTTTACACATCTGTAATGCTTGTAGAAGCCAATTGTGCTTGTAAAATACCATTTTATGTCACATTTGGGGGTTAAATATGGACAAGACAGTTGACAGAAGCCACATATTGGAAAGGAATGTTCTTTGGTGTTTTCTTATTTATTTTTTTCATAGGTATGGCTGATGAATTTCTTAGGCATCACGTACTAAAGCCAGCTAATCAAACAGCACTGTGGAGCATGCTATCAAAAGAGACAAACAATGCCTGCAACATCATAGGCTCATTTGAGGAATACACTATTTACCAAACATGTGAAAAATCACAAAACACAATCCGATCATCAGAGAAAAAGAAAACCATATGTTTCTGTCAACAGTGAACAAGATATTTTGAATGTATGTATGTAGTGTAAGAGTATGTAAACATGTATGTTCAGGTGTACTTATACGTGCAGGTGTTTGTGGAGGCCAGGGTTTAATACTGAGATGTCTTATTCTCTTGCTCTATGCCTTGTCTTTTATACAGTTCCCCAAACTTGCTGCTTTGTGTAGACCAGCTAAGCAGCAAGTTCCAAGAATCCACCGTTCTCTTCACCCTAAGCCCCGGGTTAAAATAACAGACTGTACTGCCGTTCCTGTGTCAAGGTATGCAAGTGGAGAGTCAGAGGAACCTGCAGAAGTCAGTTATTTCCTTCCACCTTGTAGGACTCAAGCATCAAACTCAGATCTTCAGGTTTAGCAGAAAACACCTTCATGCTAGTGCAGTCTGCCTTTAAGTTTTTTTCATGTGTATGGAAGTTTTGCCCTGTGATGTATCTGTGCAACTGCATGCCTGGTGCCCTCACATGACAGAAAAAGTCATCAGAACTTCTGGAACTAGAATTACAGATGGTTTTTGACTTCTATGTAGATGCTGAACACCAAAACCCTAGTCCTCTGAAAGAGCAACAAGTGCTGTTAACAGCTAAGAAAACTCTACAGCTCCAAGCGTGCTTGGCCTTTTATGAGTTGTAGGGGCCAACTCAGGTCTCCATGCTTGTTTATGTAGCAGTCACTGTACTGTTGCAGTAACACAGCCCCAACATAAACAGGATTGATTAGCAGTACATATTTCATGTAACAGTCAATTAAAATCAACTAATGTTTCATTCTGCAATGAACATACATTTCCTGACTGAAATGGTACATGATACATTATGTACTACAGAAGCCCAAAATCAAGGCAAAAATCCATAATTTTGCAAGATTAGGGCTTGATTTTTGCTGTGCAAGAAATATGTTATGGGAGGCAGGATAGGATCTCTTGGGTGCCATTTGTATTCTTGGGCTTTGAGCAGGTGACACAGTATGGGATCTTTGTGGTCAATCCTGGGTATATAGCATGTCTTTAGTGTACACTTACTTAATGTTTTCAAAACACCGAATCAAAGATGTCTCAAGGATTTAAGGAAATTGGGGTAATTCCATAGATTCACAAGGAATGTGTGGGGTTCTTTTCAGTATTTTATTACATTTACTGTTTATGTGTGCAAGGAAGGCCATGTGTGCCACTGCACATACATGTAGAGGTCAAAGGACAGCTTTTGGAGTTCAGTTCTCTCTTTCTTCAGTACATGCTATTTTTCTCCCAGGTCACATCATTCCCGGTCAGAAGCCAGCCCTTTCCATATGTGATCAAGGCAAGAAAAAAAAATGAAAGGACCCCTCAACATGGGTCCTGATACAATGCATCAATTGGAGTTGATTTGGGGTGAAGAAAAGAGCCCCTCAGCATGGCCCTGGCACAGTACATCTTTTGGAGTTGAGTTTGTGTGATCCTCGTGTAAGAATTCTGTTGAAGTTGAGCTGGGGACGTGCAGAAGGAACAAGTTAGTGGAGCAGCGATGAAGAAAGGAGGAGGGGAATTGCTCATATTCATAGAGGGGTATCTCTCCTGAAGGAAGGAGGCTGGAAGGGCACAGCACGGGGCGTGGAGTTTCAGGGAGGGACTGCGGCAGTAGACAACTGACAGTGTTTTTATTTCTGTTAGATCTCACCTCAGCATCTGCACATATTGGGATGAGGGGTTTGCTCATGTGAGAAGAGACTTAAAGGGAGATGGCTCAGACTGGAGCGCCAAAGGAGTTGAAACAGTGTCTGTGGGTGGGTTTGTAAGAGAAGGCAGAGGGACAGACATGATGGAATGCTCAGCTGCCTCCTCGGCACTTGTCCAGAGGGAGAGGCAACGCAGGCTTCTGGGCACCTGCCTCTTGTGGTCCAAGGCACCTACTTCATGATCTGAGATCTGGATGCCTTGCTGCATATTTGACAAAACGCCCAGGTCTTTCCATGTCACTCTGAGGATACTTCGCAGGTGAGGATTCTTGACAGGTGGGAGCAGGTCACCCCCATCCTACAATGGGGCGGATGGCTTCTCTCTTACCTGGTCTGAGAACTAGAGCTGTACACGGCTCCCTTTGTTCTAACACAGGGCTCTTCTTCCTGTGTCTGCTTCCCTAGTCACTGGGGAAGTGAAATTGTGACTGCCCTGTGCTGTGAGAAGGCTTAGGAGATGTGGAGCTATGTTGGCTGGGACAGGCTAACCAGTGTATGCCCAGCTGGCTGCTCAGTATGTGGGAAGCCTGGAGGAAAGCTGTCCCCAGCCAGGTGCCTGCCTCAAGAAAAGGAGGTGCCCTTTTGCAGCCAAGGTCTTAAGTGATGTCACTAGTTCTTTGTACCGTCTCTTACTGGCCTTTCGTTGTCTCCTGCTGCTCTTGCTCTTCTCCTCTCCTCCTCCTCTTCCACTTCCTTTCTCTCCTTTCCCCCTGCTTTTCTTCTTCCTTTTTATCCTCCCCCCTCACTCCTTTCTCTTCTTCCTGCACTGCTTTTAGCTCTTTGACCCTCAGTACAGATTTGCTTAGGCTAGGAAAGTGGAAGTGAGCTTATGTACTTACTGTGCTCCACAGCAAAGGTCATTTGTGGTAGTCAGGCAGGCATGACAGTGAACTTTTACCCAGGATTAGAGGACACTTTGGGCTTTGAGAAAGAACATGAAGAACTGTACGTGTCCATAAAGGACGTTTTTGAGGTCTAGGCACTTTCAAAGGATGCTATATTGGGATTCCTTGGAGTAGAGGAGTCCCCAGCCTGTGGGAGTAGGTACTGCCTAGTAAGTACACTATAGAGGCAGGGTTACATCTAGATAAGGGCCTTCATGGCTTTGGCAGAAACAGCAGGGTGGCTCAGGATGCAGCAGCCCAGGGAGTGTAGCTCACATGCCTTAGAAAACACCATTCATTTCTGGTGCTCTCAGGGTAATAGCAGAAGGCAACAGAGATTTAACTCTGATTTCATATCCTGCAGCTAATCAAAAGACTGGTCTTTGTGATATCCACATGGAGCCTGTGGTGTCCAGATCAAACCTGTATAGGATAAACTGTTTTGGGTTTGTTGAGGCAGGGGAAGTAAAGTAATCAAGAGGTATCAAGAACAGACATCATGGTGAAAATGATGAAGCTGGACCAACTTATTGCTGTTTCTCCAGGCTCTGTCATGAGATGGACCACTCTTCAGGGTCTGAGGAGATTCTGAGCCCACACAGTAGCATCTCTGAATCTGGACTTGTGTTGAGCACGCTCAGAGCATACTGCACAAAAAATCAAGAACTCTAGCGGCCTCTCCAATGTCTTAGTGTTTCTTTGACTCTGACTCGGGCCAGACTCCTACTTATCTTCCTCTGATGGCTCTGCCTGATGCCCTCCATTTTTAGGAGTCCAGGAGACAGCATGAGGTATTGGAATGATTGGATGCTGTAATTAGTTATTTTTTCCCATAGTCAAGATCTATTCAAACTTCTTACATATTTCATAAAACAGTATGTAAGTGTGGGGATTGTAGGTCATTTGGTAGATAAATTACCTAGAGTCCATGAAGCCCTATGTTATATTCTTAGCATCACACAATATGTGGTAGAAGCTTTTAATCCTATCCCTACAGAAGATAAGGGAGGTATCAAAAGTAACAGTTCATCACTGGATATAGAGGAATTCAAGGTCAACCAGCTCAAGAACCAATGGGACCACAGAATCAGGATTACACCTGAGTCCCCTTGTCATAATTGTGTCACATGTGACCATCTTCCTGAGTCCCTTGTTCTATATAATGAGAAAGTGCACTGTGGAGCAAGGGGACCCATCCTCCAGGTTCCTCGGGTGCAGACTGGAATCTCCTGGGGAATCCTGGAGTGGAGATCCTCAGCAGAGCCTCTTTCCCATGTCATTTGGAAGCCAGCCTTGCAGCCTGTCTGTATTCCTTGTTACGGATTGAATCTTGTAGTGTGTGACTGTACTTTCAGCCCCTCATTACTGCATACAGTTAAGAAGCCAGGCTTCCTGGCCCAGGTGGAGTTTTCCCAGAGAGGAAATGTCTCATTGATTGTGCAGCTAGTGGTGGAGGAACACATTGTATAGAAGGAAGATGTGCAGTTTGTTATTGTGAGACAGATGCACTGTTTATTGCAAGTGCTGTCACCTGATGTCAGTGTAGGCATCCTTATACTGGGGGGAGGAGACTTTCTCTTGGTATCAGAAGGCACATAGCCACTTTCTAAGAACTGGAAGCATCAGTGTGAGGAAGGTATGGAAAGTTCCAGCCGACTCCCTCTGGTGAGGTTCTCCTGCCTTGGCTCCTGTGTCTTCGCTGCTTCCCATTCTCTTCTAACAGGAATTTCTTTGTGTCAGACAGAGGAAGGGTGCACAGAACTTTTAGAAACTCAAATGACAAACACCAGTAAAAATATTTTATATAGGCTTGAAATTAGGAATTTTTTCACTCTATACCAGGCTTTCTCTCTGTATTTAGTCTCAAACACTGTATATTTCTGCCTTTTCCCATTAGTGCCTGGAGTCTTAGTGTACTACCATGTTCCATCCTATTCTTTTACATTTTCTAACTTTTCTAACATTTGGCATATTTCGGAGATTATATAAGTTGTTTCAGTCCTCTGTTCCTAAATGTTAATTCGTACAGTATTAGGGAGATTGAGCTTCCATTCTTAGCCAACTCAGAGACTGACAAATAAGAAAATGTTTGACTACATATCCTAATCCTGTCTGAAAAGATGAGGATCATGATCTTTTTGCCTTCAATGGAATCAAAATGATCAAACTGAATTGAATGATTATTTAATGAAATTTTTTCATCTTTAAAACACAATCCAATAAGAAATAACATTTCCCTCAACATAAATATGATATCACAACTCCTGTTAATACTTCTGTGGTATTTTCCACTGAAATATTATTACCTATTGCTATTATTATTACCATTTTGTCATGTATGACTGTGAGGTATGTGTATATACATGTTTACATGTTGGAATGAACACTTATGCCATTGTGAGTGAAAGTAATGGCCAATTTGAGCTGCCTGTTATTCGAGGTATGGTCTTTCATTGCTCATGGTTGTATATGTCAGGTTAGTGGGCCTTGGGGTTTCCAGGAATTACTGGCCTGAATTTCCCTTTGCTCTATAGCAACAGTGGGGTTACAGACACTACTTAGCACATCAAGCCTTTGTATGATACTAGAAATTCAAATGCAGGTTTCCATGGTGGCATGGCAAGCACTTTACCCATTGAACCAAGCCCCCAGCCCAAGGCGTACAGGTTTTAAGGAGCTTGGAGAAGCTAAAGAATCAGCTCAGAGGGCCCTTGATGGAAGGTGCTGAAGTCCTTATCCACTTCTCAGATGGTTGTCTCTACAGAAAGAGATTGTTTTAATAAATTGGTTGCAATGTCCTTCATAAGCAACTACACAGTTCTACTAATGGTGTGGACTCCAGTACAATTATTTTAAAATAGCATTTGTGACAAAATCTTTAAAGCACCATTCATGTGGTCTCTGCTCCCCACTTGGGTGAGCATTTTGCCTCCTTACTGGCAAGTGTGATCTATCATGTCTCACATGCACAGATCTTGGGGAGATTCTTGAATGCATTCTTCATTCCCCAGAAAAGAGGTTTTTGTTTGTTTATTTATTGTTGTTGTTTGTTTGTTTTTACGAGTGCTTGTATACACCTCAGATCTAGGCTGACTCAATTTGGTATTCAATCTCCAACACATTCAGTATGTTTTAGATTTTAGTAAATTGACTTAAACTCCTTGAATAAGTATTTTCCAACTTTATGGTTATTTGATTTTCATAGCAATCTATGAAAAATGAAATGGATATATGTCAAGTAGTAGAATTAAATTTTATTAAGCAAGTGGTGATAATCAAATTGCACCCTAATACAGTTTATTACTTTATGTCTCCTTGTTTCTCAAAAACTTTTAAAACAGTTGCTCTAATTCTTGGTCCCATTATACTTCATTGCTGTCCCAGTCGTGGATTAAGGATACATATTTACAAGAGCACACACAAATACTTTACCACCAATAAATTACAAAATGTGAAGATAATATGTCATTTAAGAGGTGAGATCTGTAGGAAATCAAAGTTATGTCTGTACTCTCTTCACTTCCAGGAGGAGCTAAATTCTTCTCAACCATTTGGCTACACATTTAAGAAAACACTCATAAATATCATGGATACAAGATGGGAACTCTTTTGTATATGGTCTTGGTACAGATACTAAATGCATAATTAGGATCAATTTCTTCACATGAAAAGCAATTCAATCCTATATTAAAGACTAGCTAAGGCTGGGGTGATAACTGCTTTGTAAAAATGAGGACTTGAGCTTCATTCTCATAAGCAACATTAAAAAACAATAATTGCAAACAATGGTGTCCAGTGCTTGAAACCCAGATGATGCACAGATGTGGAGAAAGGCAAGTTCCTAGGGTTCTTTGATAAGCTAGACTGGCAGAACTGGTGTTGCGAATTAACTTGAGTACTCGAGTCTGTCTGACCCAAATGAAAAAAAATAAAGAAGGAAGGAGGGAAGTAAGGGAGAAAGGAATGAAAGAGGGCAATAAGGGAGAGAGGAAGAGAAGGAGGAAAGAGGGAAGGAAGGCACGCTGGAAGAAAGGAAGGAAGGAAGGAAGGAAGGAAGGAAGGAAGGAAGGAAGGAAGGAGAAGGGAATGGAGAGGAGGGGAGGCAAGGAAGGGAAGGGAAGGGAAGGGAAGGTGGATAATGACACTGAAGAAAAGATTGTTGAGGTTGTCCTATAATCTCCCATGTGTGCGCATGAGCACACACACACAATTATAGCACAAATAAGATCTTAGTTAACTAAACAGGGAAGAGAAGAGTGTTCATATCCCATGGCAATCATCTCAAGTCTGTACATGCTGGGGTGGCTAGGGAGTATTTACAAAGAATTGGCCAGGGGTTTTAGCAATACTGATGTATAAGCATTGGTCCTGTGTTCTGTGCTTTCTGATGATGTTTCATTATCTAGAATTAAAAACAACAGCCAGAAATTCTCAACTACTTTTCTAGAAGCATGACTTCCTGTGTGCCACCATGGTCCCTGCCAAACTGTCAATAGACTAGAGCATCTGAAACTAAGCAAGCCCCGATTAAATGCTTTCTTTTATAAGAGTTGCCGTGGTCATAGTATCTCTTCACAGTAACAGAACACTGGTTACGACAAAGGGAATGCTTCATTTCAGAGAAAATAGCTGCATGGCATACAAAGGTAGCTTTCAGAGTTCACTTTTCACTTGGAAATTGTCTTTCTTTAGAGCAGGTGTCCTTTCACACTGCATGCAGCCTTCTTTCAAGCCTCTGAGTCCTAGAAACTTAGAAGTCAAGAGCTAGAAAGCTATGGTTTCGACTGCACTTTCTGTACAGGAGCTAAAGAAAAGGATTGCACATGTTCACATTTATATTTGCAAGGAAAATGTAGTTTTAGAGTTGTCTCTTAATGAATGACTTCATCATTTTCTCATTTATAGCAATTTATTTGGCAAAAAAAATAACCTCCTATCCCAGTTTACTCCCTTAGGCTAATTCTTTAGTTTCTAAACATTTGAGCAGACCACACATCCTTTAATTATAAAAGCAATTTTGGTTAAAAAAGTGTCAGCATTTTTATTCATTGATGGATTGACTTTTAGGATGCCCATAGCTATGCAATTCTATACTCCACAATGTGAGAAGAAATCAATGCTTCGTTATAACAGAGTAAAAAGCTTCACCTGTTGATCCGTGTATTTACAGGTGAGGTTATCTGAATGAGCTCAGCAATCAAACAGGCCTAGTATTCATTCCATAATCATATGCAGGACCCTCAGTCACTAGCACTTGCTGATGAAGAGTGTATGTATCGAGTGGACATCCAATATCCTGGGAACACTAATCTACCTGGTCCATGTAAATTGCCTTATCTTCATGAAGCACTTACTACTAGTTCGGATCAAGTTCTCAACTTCGGTGGGAGCCTGGCAGGGCCAGAAGTTCTCCGGGAAGTGGCAGATGCATCCATTGTGCCAAGTTCCTGACATGGATGCCTCCTCTCTCCCACTCAGACATGCTTAAGTCTTCCAAAATTATTTGGCTGACAGATTTCTCACAGAAGCATGAACAAATCAGAAAGCCCTAGAGTTCTACCCCATCACAGCTGCAGCTCAGAAAAGCCGCATCCTTGAGCCATTGCATGACTTTTAGGCAGCTCTGCCAGGTAGAACTTTGATCACATTTCATGCATCAACTAGATTTCCAGAATGGAGCTAATTGCGAGCTATCACTGATGAAGGGAAATTTCAGTCAGAGAAATAATGGTTTTCTTATAAGTCAAAGTAATGGAAACACCCAACAGAGTTGAGACAGAATAGGGAAAGAAGGAAATTGGATTTTGGGTTTTAGGAAGGTCCAGCTTGATATCCATAAAACGAGAGATAGCTCACCTCTGACAGTGCTTGCAGGGCCAGTCCCCAGAGACAGGACAGCACAGAGACCTAGGGTAGAGCCCTACATGACTGGCAATTCTAAAACAGTCAATGAAATGATTCCTATTTATATTCGGTTATGCTCCTAGATTGGTGCCTAGCCTAATTGTCACCAGAAAGATTCCACAAAGCAACTTATAAAAACAGATGCAGAACCCCACAGCAAATAATAAGCAGATCTCAGGGAACCCTATGAAAAGGGGGATAAAGGATTGTGGGAGCCAGGTGAGTCAAGGATACCTCAAGAAAACCCTTGGAATCAACTAACCTGAGTACATAGGAGCTCACAGAGACTGAACAGCCAACCAGAGCTTGTAAGGGACTTACCTAGGTTCTCTGCATACATGTTACAGTGTAATGTATGGTCTTTTTGTGGGACTTCTAGCAATGGGAGCAGGGACTGTCTCTGATCTGTTGCTTGCTTTTTTGACTTGTCTCCTATTGGGTTGCCTCATCCAGCCTTAATAGAAGAGAAGATGCATACATAGTCTTGCTGCAACTTGATATGCCATGAATGGCTGATGTACATGGGAAGTCTGATCTTTTCTGAAGAGAAATGGAGGAGGAATGGATTTGGGGGGCGCAGGGGAGGTTGGGGGAGTGACCAGGAGAGAAGAGAGGGAAGGAGGGGAAACTGTATAAGGCTAAAAATTACTTAATTAATTAATTAACAATATGATTCCTTGTCGAAGGTGGAAAGTTATCAAGAATTGTATCTGGCATCAAGCTCTGGCCTCTGCTTACACTTCCCTGTGCAGTTACGTTACACAAGTCACATGGATGTGGGCAAGACTATAAACAAACAGCAAAATCTATTAATTGAGTCAGAATAACACTTTCCAGCTCCTTCTAGCTTCTGGCCGATTGATTCCTGTTAATTTCAGCAGTCTCTGAATTCAAAGACAGCACCCATCAGTTCAGCAAATGTGCAGTGATTTCAGGTGTCTCCAGTGCCTGGCGCTTTAGTCTAAATTCCTGTCACAAATCACTGCTTCATAAACAGCTTTACATTTTTATAACTCACCTGTTATATAATTCATCCATTTCAAATACATGACTCAAGGACTACAGAAATAATTCAATCAGGAAAGGGCCTTGAAACCCAAGGACTTAGGTTCTAGCCACAGAGACAATGTAAAAACCACATGCTTTACACATGAACAACACACACTTACACAGAGAGAGAGAGAGAGAGAGAGAGAGAGAGAGAGAGAGAGAGAG
>LOEQ01001419.1:169256-180883 GCA_001685075.1 Bramus lutescens
GGGGCAGGAGGTGGAAATTTTTAATAATAATAATAATAATAAATTAATAAAAAAATTAAAAATCTGTTTTTATGTATTATAGCTATTTGTCTGGCCAGGGGATCAGGTGGTGTTTTATGTCTTTCTGAATTACTCCCTAACTTAATTTTTGAGATAGTGTGTGTTCACTGAACCTAGCCCTTACTGATCAGGAGCAGGCCATTAGCAGGCTCCAGTAATCTTCTTGTCCCCACGTCTCAGAATGGAGGTTACAGATGTGAAGTACAGCTGTCCACTTTCATGTGCATCCTGGGGTTCACAACATTTGTACAGCAAGCACTACAGACAGAGCCAACTCCCCAGAATGACTGCCATTTTAAATATTTACTTTTTATAATACAGACACACTTATATTTGTATACATCTATACATACACACACATATATAGTTGTATAGATATATATGCTTATGTATGTATGTGTACATGTGTGTGAATGTGTATATGTGTGTGTGTGTGTGTGTGTGTGTGTAAGTCTGGGAAGATCAGAAAAGGCTAAGAGATCCTTGGAACTGGATTTACAGGTGGTTGTGAGCCACCAGGTAGGTGTTGGGAACTGAACCCAGGTCTCTGCAACAGCAGCCAATGGTCTTAAGAGTTGAACCATCTCTACTGTACTAACAATTTCGCACATGTTTCCTAATTTTGGTGTAAAGCTATAAATTGAAATGATAATTCAGATCATGGGAGAGTGTTTAATGAACTGGTGATAGAAGAATAAAATTATACTTTATCTAATAAGCACATATGTATCTTAGTTATTTTCTATTTATATGATAAAACACCAGGAAGGGGTAACTTACAAAAGAAAGCATTTGCTAGGTGATGGTGGTGCAGGCCTTTAATTCCAACACTCAGGAGGCAGAGGCAGGTGGAACTCTATGAGTTCAAGGCCCGCTTGGTGTACAGAGTGAGTTCCAGGACAGACTCCAAAGCTACACAGAGAAAACCTGTCTCAAACAAAACAAAATGCAAAACAAAAAAAGAAAGAAAATCAAACAAAGTAAACATTAAAAGAGAGCATTTAATTGGCTTAATATTTCAGAAGGTCCGAGTCTCTGAGAGTGGAGCCAAAGGCAAGGCACCAGGAAGGACTACACCACGTATCTCCACCTGCAAGTAGGAGGCAGAGAGCACCCTGGAAATGGCACCCATCTGTTGAAACCTCAAAGCCTACCCTCAGCCAATCACCAACTCCAGCGAGGCCACATTCCCTAATCCTTTCCAAACAGTTCTATAATCTGAGGTCCAAGTAGTCAAATGTATGAGCCTATGGGGGCCATTATCAAAGTACCACAGAATGTATTTTCATGGGTTAAGCTGTTATGCAGAGAATAAAACCTGTTAATTAACCTAAGCATAGCACTCTTCTTTATAACTTTATAAGAAAAGGCAAAAAGGATTGTGAATGAGACTATTCTAATAAATATTTCAATAAATGTTTTAGAGATATATTCTATGCTATTTTGATTATATAGTTCACTCTAAAACCCTCCCTGAAAATGATCACACACCAGGCAAGGTTTCCAGCCTTAATTTGTTGGAACACTTAATTAAAGTGGAACATTATTGTGGAGAACATCATACCATTTAATTCATGAAATAAATTATATGAATGCTATGCCATTTAATTCATAACCAGCATTTAAGTTAGTTCTCATTACACTTATTTTGCATATAAAGTGATTGAGGTGTAGAAAATTCAACAATCCTATTCAAGATCAAGTGAATTAACCAGTCCCAAGGTCATTCCCATCTCAGCCAATGTGCAGCAAAGATGGTGTTAGTCTGAGGTGCCTGTGCATAGCACTATCTTGAATGGCACAACTTTGACATGAGTGCCTTCCAGAGAGAAAATTTTTATCCCAACCTATAAACAAATTGTTAACTGTGGGAAGGTGCACATGTGTGTATACATGTTCATGCTACCTGGACCCTACTCAAAGATAAACTGTAGCAGCTGTGTTACCTGAGGTGGCATCTCAAGTTAAAGCCCATTCAAGGTGCAGCTTAGAAACCTGGGAAGCGCACTCAGGTAGTGCTTGCTGGGTTTTGTCAAAGCTTACAATCTATCAAATCATCAAATCGTGTTGTTTCAAAGCCAGATAGGACTTCTGAGACTTGCTATTGCTAATCTCATCATTGTATGAGCTGATGAGAATAAAGGGCCTGAAGAGACAGCTCAGCATGTAAAAGTACCGACTGCCTGACCATCAGAGTTAGAGTGCTAAGACCCACGTGCTAGGAGAGTACCAATTACTGCATGTTGTCCTTAGACCACCACGTAACCAACTACTGCGTGTTGTCCTTAGACCACCACGTAAAAGATTACAAAGCATAGCGTATTTGCATTCTCTCTTTCTGCCCACCACCACTTTAATCTAAATAAATAATGAAAATATGATTTAAACATAAAACTGGGGTAAGAAAAAATAAAGCATAAAATCATTAGATGCTAGCCTGCTTATTCAAAAAATGACATGAAAACTATCTGGAAGTTTTATGGATAACATTTATAATAGTGTGACATGTCAACATTCATATAAATGTCTGTAGGACCGAGCCAAGGACTCTGAGCCTGGGACACTGGAGGATTAATCAGCATCCCCTTGGGAAATGACAGTTTCCAATCTAAACGAACATGAGTTTAAACATCTACACATTCCCAGCTTTCCTTAGCCTCCTGAAGTCACCCAGTTTACCAAAGCAGAATGGGTACTGGACCCCAACTCTCTGTGTGCCCCAATCTAACAGTCAAAGAAATGCTTGTTTTAAGGAAACTCACCACACTGAGTGTGGTAGAAAGGAGGTGAACGGAAGCAGATAAGGGAAACATCAGGGGAGTCTAGGGAGACAAGGCTTGCTGAGTAAAGCCACTTGCCATATAAGTACAAGGGCTGGGAAGTTGTCTTCCCAGAACAAATGTAAACGCCAGGCATGGCCTGGTAACCCACTTAACAATCTCAGGGCTCAAGGGCAAGTCAGACTGCCAGAGAAGTCAAACTGGAAGGATTCAAGTGAGCTGCCCTGGAGAGCAATTGAGAAAGATGGTCCATGGATACCTCGACTTCCATACACAAAGTGGTATATGCACACCCCCACACGTTCACATGCATGTGCACACACAGAGTAAACAGATAAATGTATTAACTAACGAAAGCCATTAGTAATCATTCTGATGGCTCTTGTTCTAAAAGCAGGACTAAATTTTATCCCTGCCGAGATCCTGCCAAGAAGGTATGCATGGTCTGTGCATACAGCAATCCAGGCTCCCCAGCTCTGAGTTTTCATCCTGAGAATGACTAGTGATTCATCCCATGACCTTTATCAAACCACTAAACCTTTCTCTATCTCAGTTTCTCCCTGCATAAAGTGATTATAAATAATACATGGCCGCTGGCTACTTTGTGGGGGGTCACAAACACATTCATACTGTAATAACCTATGAAGTAATTTAAAATTCTTGAGTGAAATATGATATTAAAATATTGCTACACTCTAATATCTCTGACTATCAGGTTAAAATGAGAAACACATTGCTCTCTGAGCAAAAAATTTATCTGACGAGAACAAAAAAAATCCTTTCTGCTTTTTGTTCAAGCTTCTCAAAACTCATGTGTGTGCACTGAGCCTCAGTCTGTGGCAGTTCTGCCAAGCAGGAATAAAGAATGTCACTATGAGGACCTCAGACCAGGGTTCTAGGCAAAATATAGGAACCCGGCTATGTGTACCAACTCTAGAGAAACAGCAAGCACAGTTTTAGGCAAACAGATCCTGAATAATTATAGCCCTCATTTTTACTTAAGAAACCAACCTTATTATGAGTATTGGAAGTTTAGAACATGACGTTATTGAACACACACTGATAATAAAACGGTTGCTATGGTGAAGCTGACTAATATTCCTATACATAACTACATACTTACCTAATTATAGCCTTTGTGAGATGCAGGCTGCTCAAAACCTGCTTAACAGAAATCCTTAATAGAATACAGCTTTATTAATATAATTTTATATTGTATATTAAATTTTTAGATATGTTCTTCTTATATATCTGTGATTTCATACTCATTAATGTACCAGTCCCCTTTTCCTCCCCTTCTAAATTATATGTACTAAATAATATAGTTAGTTTATTAATACAGTATATTTATAATAAATATAATAATATAATTAATACACTAATAAATATACTAAAAATGTATATTTGTTTTTAAGAAAATCTTCTCTCTCTATGTTTGAAGTACAGTGCCCATGTAGGACAAGTTTGTGGAATCAGTTCTTTATTTCTACCATGTAAGTTCTGGAATCAAACTTAGGCTTTCACAGCAAAGGTCTTTATCTCCTAAGATATCTGACCAACCCTAAATAAGCATATTTGATACATGGAAAATGATATTACTTAGGTAAAATTTAAATGTACCTAGATGGTACTTGTTTATATTTAGTAAATCTTCCAACATTGCTCATGATTCTACTTATGTAACTAGCTTTGTTATTCCTCTGTGCAAATTAGTGAACATTTGGAATGATTAAAAGTAGTTTACTCACATTTTGTCAGACAAAGTTATACCATATTCCTGGCACTTGACTCTTGATTTCTGGTATTTAGGTTCTCTGAATTCTGAAAGCAATAGATGTATATTAAGTAGATGGGGGTGGCATCATCAAACAAACTGAACAAAGCTAAAGGAATTTCAGGCACCATACTGCTAAAATACTTTTTAACAATACTTTGCTGTGTGACAGCTGGACAGGATGGTGCAAGCCCATTATCCTAGTTCTTAGGAGACTGCAGGGAGGATTTTGAGTTCTAGCCAAGCCTGAGACATATATCAAGACCCTATTTCAAAAATAAATATGTGAATGAATAAGTATGTAAAATAAAACACTAAATAAAATAATCATATAGCATATTTATATTGCAGTTATAATCAGCTACTATGAATTTTATATGGAAGGTTCTTTGAAGCCAATTAAGTAAATATAATAATTAAAATTTTTTCTTTTATTGAAAATAGATTCTTTTCTCACATAAAACACCTAATTACAATTTCCCCTTTCTCTACTCCTCCCAGATTTTCCCCATCTCCCCTCCCATGTGGGTCCATTCACTTTCTGTCTCTTATTAGAAAAGAACAGGCTTCTAAAAGATAATAATAAATACAACAGAATAAAATGTAACAAGATAAAACAAAAACAATTATAGCACAGTTACAGGACAACCAACAGAAGGAAAAGAGGCCATGGGAAGACACAGGAATCAGAGACTTCCTCACTTGCACACTCAGAAGTTCCCATGAAAGCAGCATGGTTGGTTAATTCTCATGGAGCTTTCTCATCGCAGTAGCTGTTTCTACTACTACTGTATTTTTTTGTGAGGGCACTGCTACTCGTGATGTGTTGTGCTGTTAATTACTTATCAAGGCATTTGCTATGGATTCTGCAAAAGATACCACCAAGTCTTCAATTACAGTGATGACATCACCATAGCTTCTTGCTACAATTTGTTGCCAAGGAAGAACATCATAAAGGAATCCAAGTGTATTTAAAATAAGGAACATGGCGAGACATTCAGATGAATGTGAAAAGTCAAATTAGGAATAAAAAGGAGAAGGGAATAAATCAAGGTTAAGCAAAACTCTCTCCAGCACCCCAAAATCGAAACTGAATCTGGGGCTGCTATCAAAGAGCTGGAGTCAAATCCTGAGAGCCTTAAGAACTAACCCAGAGCAAGGTTTTTGTGTCATGCCCATGCCACGGTACACAGTACACAGTACAGACCATGGAGGTCAGGGAAAACTTTTTGGAGTTGGTTCTATCTTTCTACCTACACAAGTCCAGGGGACTGAACTCAGGTCTTCAGTCTTGAAGGCAAGCCATCTTGCTAACCCTCTATTCCACATTGCTATCACATTGCATTGCCTATTCTTTCCTATTGTCACCGCATACAAAATGTGAAATGCTGCTCAAACTACCAAAAATACTCATGACGAATATTTTTAGTTTTTATTTTTATTTGTAGTTCAGTTATTACTAAACTTTTTCATCTCTCTCTCTCTCTCTCTCTCTTTCTGTGTATGTGTCTGTGTGCATGCGTGTGTTCTAGTGTATATGTATGAGCTCCTGTGTGTGCATATATATTATGCATGAGGAGTATTTTCCTTGACTGCTTTCTCCACATTACTTTATGAGGCAGGATCGCTCACTGGACTCGAAGCTCATCAATTCAACTGGACTGGTTTGCCAGTGACTCCTTGGGATCAACCTGGCTCTACCTCCCTGGTACTGGAATTAGAGGCTCAAACTGCTATGCGTGGAATTTCACTTCACTACTGGGGATTGAACATAGTTCCTCATGATTGCATGACCATTGGTTAACACAGTAAGATATCTCCCCAGCACCCCTGACTCTTCTTGTCCTTATCATGTTCATCTCCAAGAAATAAGTATTTCATTGTTTCATCTCTCCCAATCTGTGTAGAGGAGTAGAGACTCTTACAGAAATCACAACACTTCTCTAGATGAGGACCACACCTTAGAGAGCTGAAGACCAGTAGTTGCTACTTCTAAATGCCTGGCTTTTTCTCTCCACGTTAACAAGGTCCTGTTCCCAGGTTCACAATATTTGATCACAGAGAGAGCTCTGGGTGGAAAATTCGATTTCCTTTGCTTGATGCTGAGCTAGGCCATCAGACACGCTTGCTTTTCTGAACAAACTTCACTCACCAGCAAAGTAAACTCCTAAACTGAAAACTAAGCATCACAGACCTTGGCACGCAAGGCAATTAATAATGATCTTCAAAACCCAGTGCTTCTGAGTCTGTCCTAGAGCTAGCATGGAAGCGTCACAGTGGACTGAAGAGCAGCAGGCCACTCCTGAGCCTGTCTGGAGGACATTCCCCACCAGGGGCTGGAGGGAACATCAATGAGTCTCGCTCTGGTGGTGGTGCTAATTTCAAGCTCTATTAAATACATGAAATAATAAGTGTACAATATCTTATTCAGAGCAAAATTACAACCCTGCTAACTGCTTTGCCAACAGTGAATAAATTAGCCCTTGCTATGTAATTTCCACTGATCAGAGAAAAACAAGATGCAAGAGTGGAAAGGAAGCCTTCCGTTCCACCTCCTGCCTTCCCCAGGCCTTTTCATTCCTGTGGCTCTTCTTCATTCCTTCCGTTACAATAGGTACCTAGCCTCCCCCAGTAACTCAAGCCCATTATTACTAATTGCCCTGTGTGTAGCCTCCGTCATGGACTCCCTTGGAGACCAATTTTGCTTCTACTTCAATCACTTTCTCATGCCCATGTGTATGTACTTCAGTCTACCAGAGTTCTCCAAATAAAGATTACTCAGTGTACCCAATGCTGTGGCTAGCCATCCTACACGGAAGTTTCTGATCCTTGAGACCTGAGTCCACATTTCTATCTAGTTTCTTTTACATTACATAAATGTTTACTGGACTATTTTGTATAAGGGGAGACAGGTGCACAGCACATGGAATATGTGAAAGTCAGAGTACAATTCATGACAGCTTTTCAATCCTTATGCCATGGGGTCCATGAGATCACCCTCAAGAGTGAGAAAGAGACGTGTCAGTAAGTGCCTTTCCCCGGATTTGGGGACTGCTGCAAGGGAAACTGGGAAGGATGTTTTGCCTGAAGCCAGACCAGGTTCTTGACTGATGCCCTAAGTGCTCTTAGGAGTCAGGATCTGAGGAGTCGCTGATCTGAAAGTGACCTCATCAGGCCTCATGGGCTTTGTCAAAAGCAGGATACAGCAGCTGGTTCAGCAGGCTCGGGACCTGCAGACAGAAAAGCGATTGTCCAGCCTCCACAGACATAAGTCTTTCTAGGGTCTCCTCCATGATGCTATTCTGCTTCATCTTGGGCTCATGAGAGGCAAAAAAAAAANAACATGGTTTCTGCTGCCTTAGCTATTGATGACTTGGGAGACCTCATCCAAGGCGTGATGACTTCCTGTTCAGAGATGGAGGATGGCAAACGATCTCTATACCCCTTTTCAAGGATCAGACTCTTGCCCAGATGCCGTCTTTCGGGTCTCAGTGGAGAATACTACCAGACTGGATTGGGGCTCTTGTTCCTGTAGACAGGCACTGAGATGGATTTCAGTTCTTTTCAAGAGCAAGAGCAAGCCTTCTAGAGTGGTTTATAAAGTGTGCCCCTGTTGTCCACTAGTGCAGGACTGGGGAGCTGGCTCAGTTGTTATACACTGCTGGCTTTACAAACATGAGGTTCAGAATTTGATCCCTTAAACCCAGGTAAAATGACCAGGCATGGTGTTTCACACTTGTAATCCTACTGCTAGAGAGGCAGAGAAAGGAGCAGCCCTGGGGCTCAACCAGCTGTCAGTCTAAACAAACAGGCTGGAGGTTAGGTTAAAATGAGCGAACTTGTCTTCAAAACTGGGGACAGTACCAGATATATGATACCCCCAGTGAACCTCACTGCAAACAGGCACATGGGTATGTTGACAGGCACATGGGTGTGTAACAGGAACAGGGGTATACTAACAGGCACACGGGTATGTAAACAGGCACATAAGTAGGCATGTTGACAGGTACATGGGTGTGTTAACAGGCACAGGGTCATTTAAACAGGCACATGGATGTGTTAACAGGTTCAGGGGTGTGTTAATAGCCACACAGGTATGTAAACAGCACACAGGTGTGGCAACAGGCACAGGGGTGTGTTAACAGGTACATGGGTGTTAACAGGTACAGGGGTGCGGTAACAGGCACAGAAGTATGTTAACAGGCACACAGATATATTAACAGGCACAAGGGTGTGTTAACAGGCACATGGGTGTTAACAGGCACATGGGTGTGGTAACAGGCACAGAAGTATGTTAACAGGCATACAGATATGTTAACAGGCACATGGGTGTTAACAGGCACATGGATGTGTTAACAGGCACACAGGTGTGTTAACAAGCACATGGGTGTGTTAATAGGCACATAGGTGTGTAAACAGGCACATGGGCATGTTAACATGCAAATGGGTGTGTTAACGCTCTAGTACAACCCAAACTACCAGACTCTAAATGACTTCTGGGTCAGTCTGTAAGTGTTGTGATGGCTAACAAGTTAAGCTTTGGGCTCAGCACCCACAACTACACAAAACCAGTCTTCAAATAGTTTATAGACTATAGAAATCTCCGCACTCTCCTTTTATCAACTGTTTACTTTTAGCATATATTTATTTTGTGTTGGGCAGAGGTGCGCACTCCCTAGTGCAAACGTGCAGGTCAGAGCACAATTTGTGGGACTTGTTTCTCTTCTTCTGTCACAAGGGTTCTGGGATAGAACTCAGGTTCACAGGCTTGGAACTAAGTGTCATTAACCTCCAAGCCATTACCTTGCTGGCTTTGTCCTTGTTAAAGTCATATTTTGTTAATCATGCTCGTGGTGCTGAGGCTCCTGATACTCTTGGTACTTCCTGGTAAGCAATGTTTGAGACAGCTGAGAAGCAGCAGGCTGAGAAGCCACTTGGCTATGGATGTCGTCATCTGTCTTAGGCCCATTGTCATGTCACTGCTCAAAGGACTCCTTATCTTACTGGGTCTCTTCTTCCATTTCCTTAAAATTCAAGCTAAATGGTATCAACTTACGTATGAAAGGATCTAAATCAAGGCTCTCAGCTTTAAGAGCACATTAAAGTATTCTGAAAATCTGTAAAAGTACAGATTTCTAGGCTCTTCTGCTTTAATAAGAGAAATTCTGACTCCCGATGTCAGGTGAAGCCACTGAGTTCATTTCCACTAGATGCTAATTAGCTGCCAGAAAATGATGATGCAGATCATATGCAAACCACACTTTCAAGACCGCCAAGCTGATTCTTTGTGTATGTGTGGTGTATGTGCCTGTGTGTGTGCATGTGCACATATGCAGGTACTTGCCATTGGATGACTTCATCACATGCTCTGTATTCTTTTTCTGATGCAGAATGTGGAGTTTGCCATTAGTCTAGGATGGCTAGTCAGTGAGACAGTGACACCTACCTGCCTCCACTTCCTTAAGACTGGGGTTACAGTATTATTATCCCCATATTCAGCATTTTAAATATGGGTCGTAGATGGTGAAACACAGGTCCTCATGCTAGCATGGGGAACACTTTACTTAACGACCTCCACAGGCATCTGAGGTTTAAGATAGCTGGCTTGACCAGCAGAGTTAAACCACTACTTCATAGATTTAATTATTTGCATACTTCCATTAAAATCTCCTTACTCCAGGTCTGTTTTAACTGATTTTGTTGAAAGTATGTTCCAGGGATGTGGAAATGGCTCAGCCAGTAGAGTTGGCCATGCACGAACAAGGGCCTGAGTTTTATCATTAGAACCCCTATAGAAATGATGTATATTCCTATGCTTATAATCTCAGCACTGGGGGAACAGGCATATCCAAGGGTGCACAGCTAGCCAGCCATGCTCACTGAGGAGTTCTAGGCCAATGCCTCAACAAACATGTGGAGAATGCCTGAGGAATAAGCTAGAGGTTGATCTCAGGCCTTCACAGACACATCTTCATACATACTTGTTGTCATGCACAGTTAAGAATACCCCTGATATTCACACACAATGCATTCCACTTCTGTTCATGGCCATTATGGCATATTTTGGTTCCATCATATCCCATATATTTGGGATAGGAAACACAATCCAGGTGTCAGATTGGTGTTATCAGGCCTTCCCCAGTCTCTCTCTCTCTCTCTCTATCAACTCTTTTGTCTAGTCCTCAGAAGTTCATGTGCATAATCAATTACATGCTCTGATAGTAGTCAACAGGGAAGGCTAGGTTATGTCCTGCTCCAGGTATAGGCTGGGGTTCATCTGAACTACCCCTGTTCCAGTTGCTTTGAATATATCACACTTTTAAAACAGACCATCTTCACAGGGACAGTTGTGTTGGCCTTCCTCAGACACTCATAGATGAAAAGAAGCAGCAAGATAAAAAACATCACATCTATTCAGAGATTTGTCTGTAGGCAATAAACCTCATGTTTCCTACTCAGAAAAGAAGCTTTGGAGACTCACTTGCTTTCATCTCTCTATGCCCACCTTCCTTTGCCCACTGAGTGTGGGAGCTCTCCCACACTCCCCACCCCATCCTGCCCTGCCTGAGGGATGATGGAGGTGAAGATCAGACAGCACTTTTCAGTGATAAAAGCAAGGGTATGTCCCTTTTCAGGCCTGACTTCTTTTCCCTGTGTTCTAGAAAGGAATCTCCAACCAGAACGTGAGTGATCTACAAATCTCACTACTACTTTTGGTTCCAAAAGTGGAGGTGAAAGATCCACTAGAGTTGATGTCTGAGATGGAAACTCACTAATTGCGGCTTGAGACGATTGATTGATTGATTACTGAAGGCCCTTTGATCGATTATCTGAAAAGGAAACATCTGGTCCCCAAGGCTAACCACTGAACTTTTGAACTTTGAAACTGTCATCCAATAAAAATGGTGTTGCTATGCTTGCTTATTTTTGAAACCCCTATACTCAATAAAAAAACTGTTTGAGAAGCATGCTGGTGTGGCAGTCTGCCAAACTGGACACCCATGAGCTCATGA
>LOEQ01001419.1:201887-212996 GCA_001685075.1 Bramus lutescens
GGTGGACGTGGGTTAGAATCTTCCCGGTAAGCCACAACCCCGTGGTGATACACATTACTAGATATGGGTTAAGCAAGATGTGAAAATTAGCCAAGAAGAGGTTAGATATAATGGGCCAGGCAGTGTTTAAATGAATAGAATTTGTGTGCTGTTATTTTGGGGTATAAGCTAGCCGTGCAGGAGCTGGACAGGACGAAAAGCAGGCCCATGCTCCTATCACTACAAAAAGCATATTTGGAGTCTAGCATACTTTTGGAAATATGAAAAGCTGTGGTGAGGGCTACCAGTCCTTCCTGTTGATTAGTGGTATTGATTGATGGATTTTATTGAGGGTGAAGATAAGAGAGGAGATGGGCAAAATGGTATAACGTGAGGTGTTTATGACTTGGAGTAATTAGAGAATCCAAGTTGGGTGACCTGGGAGGAGGAGTTAAGCTTTGGAAGGTAAGACAGGGTAACCTCTAGAACTGAAGAAACTGAAGAGTAAGGAGGTGTCAAATCGCCTATCAGAGAGGGAAAGACTGCAGAGAAGGAGCTATTTACACACAGAAGGATGTTACCTACATACTGAAGCAGGTGGGAGGGAAAGGGGGAAGGCAGGTCAGGAACATAGCGAGTGCCTGGCTGAAGAGGTGGGGCTAACTCTGAATCCCTGGGGAAACAGTACAGGTCAGTTATTGGGACTGTTGAGTAGCAGGCTCTTTCCTGGTAAAGGCAAAAACGATCTTGAGAATGGTAATCTGGGGATATTGATAAATAAAGAGTCTTTAAAGTTGAGGACAGAGAAATGAGTGGTGTTGCCATGGATAATGGAGAGGATAGTATAAGATTGGGGACCACAGGCTGTAGAGGGACAATGGTAGTATTAATTAATAGAGCAAAGGTCCTGGAACAATTGACAAATTTCTTTAGTTTTTTTGACTTTATGAGCTCATTGTAGGGTAGAGAGGTAGGAAGTATAACCCACTTGAATAAAAAGAATTGAATGATGGCTTTGAGGCCTCTGAGGCTGGTTAAGTGTGGGATATTGGAGGTTGAAGATGTAGTCACAGGGTCTTCAAGTGTAATAGAAAGGGGTTTATGATGTGTATCAAGGGAAGGAGAGATGGTATCCCATACAGTGGGATTGACTAAAGAAGGGGACAAAGGACAAGAGGTTTGGGGATTATGGAGAGACAAACAGACTAAAATGGAGGCTGAAGAAAGGAAGAGGAGGGACACCAAGGTATCTTAGAAGTCATTGCCTCAGTAGAAGGCAAAAATAATGCCAATTTTGGAGCGGCTATCTATTCCTGATAAGGGAATATGGCACGAGGGTATGAGAAGAAAGAAGTTAGAAAAGGAAAGGCTTGTGAAGGAGCAAGTTAAGGCAGGAGTCTGGAATACTGGCCATGTACTCTGACTATGGAGGAGGAAGAGGGGTGACTGGGACCCCAGAATTCCCTCAGGACTGAAAAAGTGACCCTGGTATCCAGGAAAATGTGAGGAAGCAAGCAGAAGTGAGACCCAAGGCCTGTGGAGAGTGGTCTGTATGGGTTTAGTCAGGTCAGTAGGAAAACCCCAGGCGCCATCAGTCATCAGTTGCTAGGCCCAATAGGTCCAAAGAGGATGCAGGAAGGCTGGATGACCCCACAGAAGTAGTACCGTGGGGCCAGTCCAAGGCACATCAATCCTCTTGTTGACATTTAGGGCAAGGACAGGTAGTTTTGCAAGAATTTGGACAGACATGGGCCCAGTGAACTTCCTTGGTACATTTGAAGGCAAAACATGGCATTTCCTTTTGACCTAACAACCCCTTCTTTTGGGGTGTCTTGGCACAGGGAGTTTGTTGGAGCACATTAACCAAGAGTTGTTATTTGTGATTTCAGTAGCACTCATCACAGTTATGGGATGCCCTAAATGCTAGGGCCAGGACCTTGGCTTGTGATGTAAGTGGGCCTTGGTCCAATTGTTTGAGCCTGGCACTTATGTCAGGGTAGAACTGGGCAAAGAAGTAGTTCACAAGAAATTGCTGGTCATCTGGGGTCTCTGAGTCTATGTTTGTATGTTGAAGCAGGGTCTGTATGATGAGCTGGATAAACAGGGAGTGATTTTCAGGCCTGTCTTGAATTACCTCTTGCACCTGAAATTTAATTGGTTTAAGGGACATTCTCCTCAGACCACAGAGGAGACAAGTAATGAAAAGGTTCCTGGCCTGAAAGTCATCACTCTCTCTGCAATCCCAATGAGGGTCTATGTTGGTGATGACACATCTCCTAAAGGATGGGTCCTGTCTGTCTGCTGTGTTTGATCTGCACGGTCATGTGCCTTTTCTCAAACATGCCAATGTTCCTCAGGGAGGAGGTTATTAGAGGGGATCATGTAGAGGTTATGGAAGTTTAAGATCATCGGACTGGGCTACATATTGGAATTGTTTGCTAATGTGGTGGGTTCGGAGGAAAAGGAGCTCAGACGTTTTTCAACCTGGGAAAGTTTACTATGAGAGAAGGGGACATAAACATTAGGGGAATTATCCATCCTCAATACCTAAGGGGTAGGATTGGGGCAGAGACTGGGGACAATTTGTCATGGAGTGAATATGGGGAGGGCTGTAAAAAGGGAGGCTTACTGGACAATCAGATATTGGGGGTGAACTTAATTGCATGGGAGAGGTAGGGGAAGTGGAGGAGGGTCCATGCATGTGGAGGCCAACTCTTTCAAACCTGATGGAATCCAGAGAGGTGGAGAAGTGGAGAAGGCTTTAGATTTGGGAGAGCAAGGGGAAGGTCACTGACCAGGGAAAAGGAGAGGATACAAGGGAGGAGGTTCACTGGCCAGATCAAAGGATAGAATTTTAATTTCAGGAACAGAAGGATCAGGAGGTGAGGCAGAAGAAGATTTAAGGGTGAGGAAGACATGTGAAGGCAAACAAGGGCACACAAAGGAGTAAAATGAAGAACAAAGAAGGCAGAGATAGAAGGAAACTTTCTGCTTTTCTGTGTGCTCACAGTAATTGTAAAGATCCAGAAGAATGTTTGGATCAAAAGAGCTTTCAGGAGACCTTTTTGACTCGTTGTCTAGAGGGTATTGAGGCCAAGCTTAAGTACTGAAGTACATGAGCTTTGGAAGTTTGAGGTCTGTAGTGAGTTGGAGCCATCTGAGATTTTGGAGAAGACATCCCAAAAGCATATCACTCGGGATGGAGGGAGTGGATCCCAGGTTATAAGCCAAAGACAAGAGTCAAAGGAGTTGCTATGAGTCTCCAGTGGCTGATAGAGAGGTCTCTGGGAGGATGGGGTCTTCACAAAAGTTCTGTCACAAAGAGAGGGACACAATTGTCCAATGAGAAATCTAGGGAGCTGTAGACAGGATTTTCAGATTGTTAATAATGGATACCAGGTTTTGGTAGAATTACCATGAAAAGTAAAAGGAAAATTACCAACCAGGCTGATCTGAACCGAATGTGCCTACAAGCCATCTGAGGGAGTCCACCAAAAGCAATGAAGGCTGTAGTGAGGTTCAACCATCCCAATCCCACAGAACATAGTGGGGGTACCAGATACTCAGTGGTTATCACCTGATAACCTGGGGAAGGTTTGGGATGGCAAAGGGTCTTGACTTACAAAGCAGAAGCTCTTGAGGAGACTGGGTGCCAGAAGCACCAGAAAGTGTGAAATAAATTAGTGGTCAGTCTGAGTAGGACACCAAAATGAAGGGACCCATGCATTACGGTCTATTCCAGACCCTGGATTAGGCATAGACTATACTCAAACACCAATTTCCAGCAAAAAGAAATCCTTTACTAAGCAAGATAGAGAAACAGGGTTGAGACTAAATCTGAGTGGGGCAGAAACAGCAGCATGTGGTTCTGCAAGAGAGATTTTTAAGGACATAAAGGAAAAGCCCCTTCTGGGATGAATTGGTAAGCCCTGATTTGTTATTTTGATTAGTGTAGCCAAATAAGGAATTTTGATAGCTAAACCTTGGTGGTCTGCCTGAGGAATGAGGAAGTTGCCCATAAGAGAATCCAATGGTTTAGCAAAGGGTCCCTTGTTTAGGCCTGGTAGAGCCCTTAAGGGTTTAACAATTATAACAGTATTAGGTATTTCTGTGTGTGATATGTAGAAGCTAAAAGTTTCTGTCTTTCATAGACAACAGCTAAGAATGAAAAGAGAAGTAAATAAGATATTTGGCACCATTTCCTAGTTTCTAATACCTAGGAATACTCAGAACATTTCCTAGATGGAGATGATGTTTATATTGAATGGTTGAGATGTTTGTTAGTTTATGGATGCTCTAGCTGCCTAGATCCTCCCAGGAACCAGGTTTCTCTCTTCTGCTACCTCCCTCTCCTCTAGGATGGAGCTAATAAGAAAGTGTGCTACGTTTCAGTCTTGGAGAAGCTGCATCAGCAGAGTTAGTTTACGGTCCTACATAGTGCTGCATCCCTGCTCCTTGGCGTCCATGGCATTTTGTGACACTTACCCACCTCTCAGAAACCTCCTTTGTTGTGGTTACCTGATGCCCCCTCACTCTTGCTGCACCCCAACATCCTGCTATGCATAGTAATTCTGTTCTCTGGTGCAGACCCCTCTGGATCTGAAAAGGGCTCTTTGTTTCAGACAGGTCCCTTTATACTGCATATCTCCTAACTGCTCTCCCACTTCAGGGACCCATCATGGCCCCTCTAATCAAGAGGCTCTCTCTTCATAAAGCTCATTTCAAAGAAAAAAATTCATGTCAGCTCCTTTCTAAGTATTTGTAGTTTTAAGTTAAAACAATGCTAACATTACTATACCAAAAAATAAAACAGATAAATATTTAAAGCACTAAAAAATGAAAGTAAGTAGCTCAAACTTAGTATCTTGTAGCATTCTGTCCTGCTACATATATGAGATTCATAGAAAAAAAAACTTTCTAGGTAGTTGTTGTACTCTCCAGGACAGAAAACTTGGATGTATTCTTTTGAAGGATAATTATTGTAACATGAGGGCCAGGATTTTGGGGGTTTATGTCCTGCCCTGTTCCCGCAACCAGTAAGCCCCAAAGAAAATTACACAGAGGTCTCCATAAGTTATAAACTGATTGGCTCATTAGCTCAGGCTTCTTGTTAATCCTTATAACTAATATTAGCCCTTTATTCTGTATATGTTAGCCATATGGCTCAGTACCTTTCTCAGTGGGGTAGGTCACATCTTGCTTCTTCCATGGTCTGAGTAGGACTGGGAGGAATGGGCTTCCTCCTTCCTAGAATTCTCCTGTTCTCATTGCCNATTATCAAGAAATGGACTGTTGCATTAACTTTTTCTCGGGAAATGTGAATAAATGTGTATTTATAAGGTACTAGCCACAATCCAAAGTAATGATTCTATCAAAGTCCAATTTGATAAACCACTGCATTTTGTGGGCTTATGTAGAGAGCATACATGGATGGGGGTTACTGATAGCATGAATGACTCCAAAACAGCACAGTGCTTCAAAGTTACCCCACCATGTGTGATAGCATCATGGAAGAGGCACAAAGGACTCTCTCTTTCCTTGAATATCTTGTTTCAACACACCCTAGCATTCCCCAAGATTGTTTGCAGTCAGAGGATGGCAGGTGAGAGTCCTGGCTGCAATTCCATGTGAGGATCCCATGGTTCTCCCCTCATTGCTTCTATTGGGAAATGTGGATCGCTTCATTACCATTACTATGAACCTGTGTGCTTCTTGGTCAGTGACTTGCTATGGGTACCAGAACGAGGAATCCCATCTCTAAAATGGTTCATGACTCACTCCCAGATAAAAAGCTGTGGTGGAACAGGGATGCTAAGCATAAACTCAGGACAGTGGCTCAACTTCTTTACCTGGCATGTGGGATTGCCCACATCTGGGAACACAATCTTTCTCCCCTAATTCCCTTAGCTTGCTGCCTCCTATTGGAATGTGCTCTTATGTGGGAATGTGCATCTCCATCCCCAGCATATATTGTAGCGAGCACAATATCCTTGTCCCTGCTCTTCACTATCAGTAGTTTCTCCTAATCACCAGTGTTCTCAGTGAAACTCTAAGACTTAGACCCTAGTTTAGCTGCAGAGAGGTGGAATATGGTTCTGAGCCTACCCTGGGTCTAGCTCAGATCCTGTACTGCATATCTAGCATGCACATTCACCCTGAAGCTTAAATTAGCAAATGGATAAAGAATTCATTCACCTCCCTTTCCTAGCAAATGACTCCGCACCGAGAAAGGGGAAACTGCACTAGATAATGACAGGTAATAAAACTTACAGGAACCTCTCTATTTTGAGCACCAACGCTGAATCTTCTGCTGCAGGAACTATTATTTGTGTGGCCAAGTGCATTTACAAATAGGAAAATATATACCATAATAAGACATCCATCTACAGAAAATCTGGTAATAACTTTATTTATCCTCCTTAATTTCAGAAACTTCTATCCCAAGGGGGGAAAACAAAACATTTTACGGACAATAAACATGAAATTTAATATTGTATGGGTAACTAATTTGCTTACTTAAGAAAAGAACTGAACTGGGTGCTCTGGACTAGTTAGCATTTCGAGAATAAATGTGAAAGATGACATAAATGGGAACCAGGAGCTCATCATTTCTTTTTTTATTATTTCTTTTTATTTATTTATTTATTTGTTTATTTATATAAAAAACAATCTTTTTAAATTTTGCATACCAATCCCAGTTCCCACTCCCTCCCCACCCCACCCCATCCAATCCTCAGAGAGGGTAAGGTATATTGCTTTGTGGAAGGACCAAAACCCTCCCTATTATATCTAGGCTGAGCAAGGCAAAGAGAATTGGTTCCAAAAAGCCAGTATAAGCAGTAGGGATAAATGCTGGTCCAACTGCCAGTGGCTCCAAGGTCTGCCCCAGCCATATAACTGTCACCCACATTCTGAGGGGCTAGTTTGATCTTATGCTGGTTATTTTCCTGTCTGGCTGGAGTTGGTGAGCTCCCATTAGCTCAAGTAAGCTGTTTCAGTGGGTGAACCCATCATGGTCTTGACCTCTTGTCTCATTTTCTCACTCCTCTGTTGGGGGCTGCAGACCCCTGGTCCCTTGATTTTNTTTGCCTACCTCAGACACTTTGCCCGCTGGAGTGAACTGAACAAAACAACTAGTTTTCCTGTGTTTGCAGCTGCTCTAAGCACAAGACCCTCATGAGTTCCTGATGGCAGGAGAGTCAATTCTGGTGGGTTTTGCAGTTGAAAGATCCCAAGATCTGAGATGTGGCTATCAGTTAAGGATTCCTATATAAGCTTCCATGGATCATAATAAAGTTGGCATTCTTGTTTCAAGGATGACCTGTGTCCTCTGTGTCTCTGTCTGTGTGCATATGTTTTTAAACCTCCAGCCTAGTTACTGGCTTGCGTATAGTACTGTGGCGCATAGAGCAGATGTGTTGCTTTACACTCCTTCCACTCTTCAACTGGACTTTGGGAGCTGAGTCCAGTTCTCCCATGCAGGTCTCTGCCTCTGTTTCCATCAGTTGTTGGACAATGAAGGTTCAATGGTGACATTTAAGATAGTCATCTATCTGACTACATGGCAAGGCAATTTCGAGCACCCTCTCCACTATTGCTTAGAGTCTTAAGTGGAGTCATCATTGTGGATTCCTGGGAATTTCTCTATTGCCAGGATTTTGCTAGCCCCAAAATGGCTCCCTCAATCAAGCAATCAAGATATCTCTTTCCTTGCTCTCTGTCTGTCCTTCCCCCATTTTGACTATGATGTTCCCTCAAGTTCTCCTCTCCACTCACCTTCTCCCCTCCTCCTCCACTTTTGCTCTCCATTCTCCCCCCACCCTCAAGGTTCCAACTTTCTCTGAAGATCTTATCTTGTCTATTTTCCCTTACCATGGGGAGATTTATATATACATATCTTAGGGTTATCCTTATTAGTTAGCTTCTCCAGGGTTATAGACTATAGGCTTGTTATCCTTTGCTTTACAGCTAGTATCCACTTGTGAGTGAGTACATTCCATGCTCATCATTCTGGGTCTGGGTTAACTCACTCAGGATAGTGTTTTCTTTTTCTTAGTTTTCTTCTTTTATTTTTTGTAAAAAAGAAAACAAACTATCTTTTTCATTATGCAACTCAATCTAAGTTTCCACTCTCTCCCTTCCTTCCTTTCTCTCCACTTACTCCCAACCACCCACCCCTCATCCATTCCTCAGGGAGGACAAGGTATAGTGCTTTGAGGGCAGGTCCAAGGCCCTCCCCACCATATCCAGGCTGAGCAAGATATCTATCCAAAGAGAATAGGCTCGCAAATATCTAGAACATGCAGTAGCGATAAATCCTGGTTGCCAGTGGCCCCTTGGTATGTCCCAACCACACAATTGCAACTGTCAACCACATTCAGAAGTATTAGCTTGATTCCATGCATGTGCCATACCAGTCTGGCTGGTGTTGGTGAGCTCCCACTAGCTCAGATAGACTGTTTTAGTGGATGTACCCACAAGATGGCTAGTTCCATCTATAGGTATGCAAACTTTAAGATGTTATAGTTTTTTACCACTGAGTAGTACTCCATTGTGTAAATGTACCATATTTTCTTTATCTAGTCTTTGAGGGACATCTAGGTTGTTTTCAGGTCCTGGCTATTTCAAATAATGCTGCTATGAACATAGTTTAACAAATGTCCTTATAGTATGATTGAACGCCCTTTGGATATATGCCCAAGAGTGGTATTGCTGGGTCCTGAGGGACATTGATTCCCAAATATATGAGAAGCCACCATACTGATTTCCAGAGTGGATGTACAAGTTTGCATTCCCACCAGCAATGGAGGAGTGTTCCCCTTACTCTGCATTGTCTCCAGCATAATTGCTTTTGGTCTTAACCATTCTGACATGTGTAAGATAATATCTTAGAGTCGTTTTGATTTGTATTTCCCTGATGATTAAGAATGTTGAATATTTCCTTAAGTGTCTTTCAGCCATTGAGATTTTTCTGTTGAGAATTCTCTGTTTAGTTTTGCACCCCATTTTTAAGTGGATTATTTGGAATTTTAATGTCTAATTTCTTGAATTCTTCATATATTTTGGATATCAGTTTGAGTGGGGTTGGTGAAGATCTTTTTCCTTTCAGCAGGCTGTCTTTTTGTCTTAGTGACTATGTTTGTTGCTTTACAGAAGCTTCTCACTTTCAGGAGGTCCCATTTATTTGTTGTTGCTCTCAGTGTCTAGGCTATTGGTGTTATATTTAGGAAGTGATCTCCTGTGCCAATGCATTGAGGGCTACTTCCTACTTTCTCTTCTATGGGGTTCAGTGTGGTCACACTTATATTGAGCTCTTTAATCCATTTGGACTTGAGTTTTGTGCATGGGGATAGATATGGATCTCTTTTCATTCTTCTACATATTGACATCCAGTTATGTCAATACCATTTGCTGAAGATGCTTTCTTTTTTCCATTGTATAATTTTAACTTTTTTGTCAAAAATCAGGTGTTCATAGGTGTGTGGATTAATATCTGGGTCTTCAACTTGATTCCTTTGGTGAACCTGTCTGGTTTTGTGGCTTTAATGGGCTGTTTTCACTACTGTAGCTCTGTAATAGAGTTTGATATCAGGGATGCTGAGGCCTTCAGAAGTTTCTCTGTTGTACAGGATTGTTTTGGCTCTCATGGGGCTTTTTCATTTTTCCATATGAATTTAAGTATAGTTCTTTCGAGGTCTGTGAAGAATTGTGTTGGGATTTTGATGGAAAATGGATTGAATTTATAAATTACTTTTTGTAGGATTGCCGTTTTTATTATGTTGATCCTACCTATACAAGAGCATGGGGGATCTTTCAATTTTCTGATATCTTCTTCAATTTCTTTCTCCAAATACTGTTCATGTTAAACAGGTCTTTCACTTATTTGGCTAGTGTTACCTCAAAATATTTTATGATATTTGTGGCTATTGTGATGGCTGATATTTCCCTGATTTTTTTCTCAGTTTCTTCATCATTTGTATATAGGAGTGCTACTGATTTGTTTGAGTTGATCTTGTATCCTGCCACATTACTGAAGGTATTTATCAGCTGTAGGAGTTCTCTGGTAAACCTTTTTGGGCCACTTATATATACTACCTTATCATCTGTAAATAGTGAAAATTTGACTTCTTCTGGAGAAGACCACTTGTTCATTCCCAGCTACCCAGACCTGAAATAATCACTGGGAAACTATATTATTTGCAATACTCTTTGGCCAATAGCTTAAGCATATTCTGTATAACTCTTATATCCTAAACTAACCCATCTCTTTTATTCTGTGCTTCAGCATGAGGCTGTGGTCTACCACCAAAGTTTTGGCAGGCTTCAGCAAAATCATTTGTCCCCAGCAGCAACTACATGGCTTCTCACTGACTCAGGCTACTTTCTCCCAAAATTCAGTTTAGTTTTCCCATCTAGCTCTATTCTGCCCTATCAGAGACCAAAAGAGTTTTTTATTCATTAACCAATAAAAACAACATGTATCTAGGAGGACTTCCAACACCATTTCCCCTTTCCTGTTTAAATAAAAAGAAAGGTTTTGATTTTAACATAATAAAATTACATATAATAGGTATCAAGTGAGAATTACAGTTACAATATTTATATCTACTTTATCTTTTATCATAAATAAGAAACCTATAGTTATAACTGTCTATCCTTCAACTCCATCAAAGACCCCAGAATGATATAATATTGTTTAAGTTAACAGGAAGTACACTTTAAGCAACTTTCAAAACTCTAGAAAAGACATCTTGCTGCCTGGACAGTCACCCAAGGTGCTTTTGTAATATTGGGATATCCATATTCAGCCTATAGGCCCATAGTATCTGGCAGACTTTTCCATGAAGCAAGAAATTTCAAAGACATTTCCACCTATGTTGGCAGTTTGTTGGTCACTTTCTTCTGTGTCCTACAGAATGTGTTAGAGACTTCTTCATGAAGTTCGAAATAGGAACCGAGAAGGACTGTCTCACCTTATTTAGGTAGCTTTAGCAGTCATTTTTTCATGGGTCCTGCATGTACAGTTCATACAGGATAACATCAAGCAGTTCAGGCAAGAATAGTTTCTTGCCCAAATGGCTCAACAACTATATAAGAATTCTCATCAGGGGCTGGAGAGATGACTCAGAG
>LOEQ01001420.1:2112-21303 GCA_001685075.1 Bramus lutescens
GATAGATAGATAGATAGATAGATAGATAGATAGATAGATATAGATGGATAGATAACTTTTAAAAAAGAAAGAATAAAATCCATTTTATAATAACTAAACATTGTAAATTATGTAATAAGTCACTACATCAATGAGCATTTGTGACACATTTATCTTGTTTAAGGCATTAATGTTGATGATGCAAGAGTAATTAACAGTAAATGTGACATGACTCGCGCTCTTAAAAATGACACAGACCAATGCAAAGGGAAATTCATGGACACACACAATCATTATGGGTGTTACAAGCAAGGCACAAATGCCACAGGTTTCAAAGGAGAAAGAAATCCTTATTATTGAGTATTCGGAAATGTTATGGCTGAACTGATGTCTAGGCTATAACATTCAGTCCTATTTGAACAAAGTAGGAAAGACGATTGAACAGCGGGGATGAACAACAGCTCAGAGAGGTTACCCAGGAGGTGCTTCCAGAAGCTCGGGCTGTGCATGGGGAACATGGAAGAGCTTACAAAATATAAAGGATACAAACAGCATCCCTGTGTGCTTGCTCCCTTTAACTCCAACCTCAACATAATCCAGTTGAATCCAAGGAATAATAATGATTGTGCTTTGGGATGGCAAGATGGCTCAGTGGGTAATGGCACTGGCTGACAAGACTGGAGATTTTTGATCTCCAAAATCCACATTTTGGTACAAAGAGAACCAACACCTAGAAGTTTTCCTATAATCTATACATACATGTTGTGGCGAGCACAGGTACATAAACATAGGTCATACCGCCACCACCACCACACTACATGCTACATGTAAATTAAAAGTTTTACAAAGGCGGGGCTGTGGTGGTGCATTCCTTTAATCCCAGCACTCAGGAGGCAGAGGCAGGCAGATCTCTATGAGTTTGAGGCCAGCCCAGTCTACAAGAGCTAGTTCCAAGAGAGGCACAAAACTACAGAGAAACCTTGTCTGGCAAAAGCAAAACAAACAAACAAACAAAAGTTTTACAAAGAGTAATTATGCTTTAATGTGGGCAAGTTACAAAAGTTCATTGTGGAGATGGAAGAGAAAGGCGGCATAGGATGTGGTGTTTGTTCAAATTCTATCAACATTTACGAAGGGTGTGAATTAAAATTATTATAAAATTGCATATACATAACTCTTATAATCTAGAAAGATAAAGGGAAGAAAGGAAGAATATGTGACTTACAGACTTCATAGAAAGCTAAAGAAATTTACCTCTGAAAGCTTGTGCTCTTATAGGTCTTTCCTATTTTAAATTACTTTAACCTCACTGTAGCTTAGATGCCATCATCAGAGGCAAGGTTCAGAAATTTCTGGTGCTTAAAACAAATTTTAATTACCTCTTACAATCTATTAACACAAACACAAACGCACAAGCGTGTGTACACATGTTTTCAACTTTTCAAGGAGATCCACTAAATTGACTATATCATATGCTTTTATCAATTTAAGAAATACAAAGTGTTGTGCCATCAGATGGACCACCCAATTAATGCAGTAACTAGAGTGTGCATGCATATATGTAAAGAGAAATACATAGTACCTATGTTAGGCAGAGATCTATTATTCCATGCATGCACAAGTTTGAGTGCTGAATACCTCCAAAGATTCTTGCATTAAAAACTTGGTCCCAAGAGTGATGAAATTAGGAAACTGTAGAATCTAATGAGCTGTAGTCTTACGGGATATACTTAAAATACTGGAGGTGTGCTCTAGAAAGACATTTGGGAAAGTCTTTGCTTCATGGCTCATTTTATGAAGGTTGTTCCAAATGTACCCTCTCTCATACCTGACTGACACTGCCATTCAGTGTTTTTATCAGAAGCCCCAAACCATGAGTACACCAGTACTGAACCTAGAAAACTGTGAGCTCAAGCTTCATAGAATTTAATAGTCTCAAGTGTTTTGCTGTGATAATGTAAAGCTAATAGACTATGATACATTATCATTTGCATTTTACAGTGTCCTCGCAACTCACAGATCTATCTTACTCCTTGAGTTATTGGGCTCTCCCAGTGCCTATGAGGGTTGAGTAATAATTTACTGCACATTTTTAGATATGAAAATAAACAAAGCATGGTATGGTATTGCTTGCTTGAAAGAAACAAGGGAGTGTTTGTGCCCCCAAAGAAAAGAGAGAAGAGATTTCAAAGACGTTCGTTGCGAGTCTTCTACACCCACAGCAGCACAAAGACGCCTCCCAATCACAGGAGAAGAATGACTGAGGTGTGTATCACACAAAACATTGTCCAAGATTGCACACAATATTCCTTCCAAAGGTTTTTGGATACTAGCACATTTGTCTCCAGCATCTCTGAAAGGCAAGTAAGAGCAGGCAGGTTCATCAGTCTTCTCTGAGCTGGGTCACCTGAGGCTGGCAAGAGTGAAGCTGAGGAGAATTGCTGTGCTCTGGCAGCATCAGACAGAATTGAAGTCCCTGCTTTCACCCTTGGGCACTTCTCTTAAAAGGATGTCTCAGTGAGGGTGGGGTGGTTCAGGAAAACAGGCTGTGCCTATCATTCCATGACCAGACTTTTAAATTTTTTTCTGTGATACTTCTGTCCCTCAGACTGTGGGATAACAAGGAGATGAACTTTAAATTTGACCAAATTGATCATTAACTCGAAGAACAGAAAGAACAGAAGTGCCTCACATTCTAAACAGAACTGCAAACAACTAGGTTACTTATATGACAAGCCTCCTCAGCATCTGTAGTGGGACCCATCCTTAGTTACCAGGGAAACACAAATCAAAATGACTCTGAGGTACCATCTTACATCAGTCAGTATGACCAAGATCAAAAACACCGAGGATAGCTTATGTTGGAGAGGATGTGGAGTAAGGGGCACACACTCCTCCATTGCTGGTGGGAGTGCAAACTGGTACAGCTGCTTTTGACTCAGTATAATAGTTTCTCAGAAAATTGGGAATCAATCCACCTCATGACCCAGCAACACCACTCTGGGTCATATACCCAAAGGATGCTCAATCATAACACAAGGACATTAGTTCAATTATGTTCATGGCAACATTATTCTTAATAACCAGAAGCTGGAAACAACATAGATGCCCCTCAACTGAAGAATGGATAAAGAAAATATACATTTATACAACGGAGTATTAATCAACAACAGAAAACAATGACATGTTGGAATTTGCAGGCAAATGGATGGATCTAAGAAAAAAAATCACTGTGAGGAAACCCAGACACAGAAAGACAAACATGATATGTACTCACTCATAAGTATATAGTAGACATAAAGTAAAGGATAACCAGCCTACAGTCCACAAGCCCAGAGAAGACAGGAAACAAGGAGAACCCTAAGAGAGACATTAATGGATCTCCCCAGGAAGGGAACAAGATCTCTTTAGTAAAGTGGCAGTGTGGGGGACAAGGAATGGTGGTAGGGGAATGTGGAGGGGAGAAGGGGTGCAGGAAGAAGGATCATGAAGGATCAGGAAGGTTGAGCTGGAAAAAGGACAAAGAGGGAGAGCAAGGAAGAGATACCTTGAAAGAGGGAGCCATTATGGAGTTAGCAAGAAACCAGGCACTAGAGAAATTCCCAGAAATCCACAAGGATGATGCCAGCTAATATCCTAAACAATAGTAGAGAGGATACTCAAACTGCCCTTCCCCTGTAATCAAATTGATGACTACCTTGTAATCATAGAAGCTTCATCCAACCACTAATGGAAGCCCATGCAGAGATCCACAGCTAAGCACTGGGTCAAATTCCTGGAGTCCAGCTATAGAGAGGGAGGAACGAAATTACAAGCAAAGGGACCAAAACCATGATGGGGAAACCCACAGAAACAGCTGACCCGAGCTAGTGGGAGTTCACTGACTCCAGATTGAAAGCTAGGGAACCTGCATAAGACCAAACTAGGCCCTCTGGATGTGGGAGACAGTTGTATGGCTTGGGCAGTCTGTGGGGCCACTAGCGGTGGAACCAGTGCTTATCCCTAATGCAAGAACTGGCTCTTTGGAGCTCATTCCCTATGGAGGGATACCTTGCTCAATCTAGATGAAGAGGGGGAGGGCCTTAGCCCTGCCTCCAGTGAGGTGTCAGACTTTGTTGATTCCCCATGAGGTCTCTGGGAATGGAAGGCCAGGAAGGAGAGGGAACTGAGCTTGGTATGTAAAATAATATTGTTTTAAAAATAAAATTTAAAAAATTAAAAGAAAAATCACAGTAGCTTTAAAAGTCCCCTTACTTAACTGTAAAAGACACAGAGAAAATCACCAAAGCCCTACATTCTTGCCGCAAGCTATTGCCCTGATGGGAGGCAACAGCTAATGGTGTTGGAGACGCTGACTGAAATTACCAGGTGCTAGCGAGAACGGATCACAAGACACACAACGAAACCCAATTTAAGAGTTTATTGAGAGAGAGAGAGAGAAAGACTCAAGGGCAGCACTGAGGAAGATGGTACAGGAAGAGATCCTGAAGTGGGCGTGTCCAGCTTTTAAAGGTTGCCTAGCACATGCATATAGGAGCTTATGTGGATCACGTGACCGCGTGAGGGCCCTGGGTGGCTGTATAAGTTGTTTGAGTACTTGATGGCACATCCTTGGCCCTGGAATCCGGAAGTGACAGCGCTTGGGGTGCTTAGACAGTCTGCGAAAGCGCTGGGTGATGGAAGCAGTAACTCATACTTGTTACCACTCACTAAGTGCTCTCCTGATCAGCCTGGATTTTATCTAGGATGAGAAAACTGCAAAGCAAGCTGAAAAGAAATCAGGTAACAAAACACAGCTATGCTCTCAGCACAGCATCTTGCTCTCGCGTCACGTTTCAGATGGGAAGTGGGCGTCTAGGAAGAAAGTTGTATGGGACCTGTGCCACTTGAACTTACAGCCGTGGACTCTGGCATTCCTATAGCAAGAACCTACAAGTGAGGTCCTGAGATCTGGTCCAGATGATTACAGAAAGGAAGCTCCTACACCCTGAGCCGTATATTAAGCCCTTATATGTGCCCAGGACAGACAGCCGTGTCACTAGCAAGCAGTTACCTAGAAAGCAACAATAATCCTACAAATGCAACCCTCCCAGTAATGCAATGATTCCTGGTCTTGTCTGTCCCCGTTGCTTCCTTCCAGCCTCTCCATACAAGAAAAACAAAAGGGGGGGAAGAAAGAGTCCAGAAGTCAGCAAGCAAATTTTCCCCTGCAGAGGAAGAAACAACGAGAAAGCTAAGCCAAGGCGTCCTCAGAAAGCAAAAAGCTTGTAATGGTGAAATTTCTACATAAGAAACGATACTGGAGTTTTCAACTAGGCAGAATGTGAGTCATGCGAAATGACTTGAAAGTTGTCTAACCTGCCTAGGATGTTGCTAAGGGATCTGTTACTCAGCTGGGAAGACGAATTTGACAAAACACAACAGGGGAGCAAGGACTGGTGAAAACGAGAGCCATTTCATGTGTGTTTCCCACTGAGCCTAGCGCTCTCTCTGCTAGATAGACATGGATGCAAAAATCAAGGGAGACCACGGGGGAGCAAGAGCGGGTATTAGCAGAGAAGAAAGACTGCTATTTATGTTCTCCGCAGAGATGATTTACCGCCGCGAAAACAGCCCATCAGTGCTAGGTGTAAGAAATACAAAGAAAACGGTCTGCAGCATTTCTTGCGGGAGCCCCTGCCGTTTTCAGGTGCCTGCTTTCACACTTGGATGTGGGCAGTGTTGAATAATCTAGAGAGGGTCACACTTGACACCACAAGAACATTTATTGCAAGCATGAGCTACATCAATTAAATGCAATGTGTATTCACAACATCAGTCATTCCCAGAGCCGCTGAGCATAATGCATGCTCCTGCAAAAGCAACCAAGATCCAGCAAGCCATAAAACCACAAAATACTCTCTTCTCAATCATATATCATGATTTTTTAAAAAATTACAATGTTCAGTGGTTTATTGCATGCCAAAATAATCAATTATTTTTCCTCACTCATGGTAACTTCAAATGACCTAGGGATCGTCTTGATCAGATGAATTGAGCCTACAATGACCCCAATCTGGCAATAATTTTTGAAAGTGTTTTCCCACCACCAGAAAAATAACAGCTATAAAATTGTCATAAATATTAAAAATAAATACTACTAGAAGCAACTATCTCTGGTTTAAAACTCCTATGATTAAGTTTCAGAACAAGGACAGCTACAGTAGGTCATATAATTGAGAAGGAAGAGAGAAGGTGACATTTAACTATATATTTGACTGTTAGTGTATGTGAGGAAACTGCCACTCTCTAATCTATGTTCATTTACCACACTGCTTGATACAGTGAAAATAAAAGAATCTAGTGTGTGTTCAAATCAATTCAACAGACTTTTAAAACGTCCTAGAATAATAATACATCCTATAGAGGATTCATCAAAACTCACAGTGGCAAAAATAAACAAGATAATAGAAGCTTGTTGGTGTCACCATAAACAAGAAGATATGTAACAAGCCAATATTTTTAGAGGCTACAAGCAAGTCCCTCTTGCTCTAACACTCAAAATGGTTAAACAATGAAAGATTAAAGGAAAGGATCATCTATAAAAGAGAGGAAGGACAAGAGATGTACAAGGGATTAGTGAAGCAGTAAAGAGTGGAGCCCCCGGTCAGGTTACCCTGTCCCTAGGGAAAGATATAAAGGACAGAGCCACGTTAACAAAAGATTTGTTGAGAGAGTGCGTGAAGAATGCATAGACCAGCCCCAAGGGGAACAGTGGCAGGAGAGGGAAGCAGCTAGGTCCCTAGACAGGGAAGCTAAGCTGGGGTGGGATGCTCAATAGCCCGGCTTTGCTCGGCTTCGCTCAGCTTCCACATTCTCATCGCCAGAAAGGGCTCGTGCTGCCAGGAGCCAAAGTCACAATCACAGCAGAGGTCTTGGGGCAATAATCAGAGTCCAGAGTAGGGCACAGAAATGCGCGAAGAATGAATGGGTTTGGAGGGTGAAAGGAAAAGGCAAACTAAACTCCTGGCTCGTGGGTAAAAATAAGATTTCAGAAGATAGTAAACCGGATTTCTTGATCAATTGTGCGAGGTCACAAAATCCTGTCTTTATTTTTTTTCCAATTCATGTCTTTATTAGAACAAAATCCTGTCTTGACGCTGTGAAGATACTCTGGTCAAGCCATCTGGCACCCTGACGTTGAGTCCATATCACCCACCAGTTATTAAAGAAGTGACCAGAACGGACCAGCTTCCTTCCTCCCAGGCACAGGTGAAAACTTTGGCACAATGAGCACATTCTTTCAATCAGCTCTGAGATCTTCACCAGCTATTTGTTTCTACAGGATGAATTTGTCACTCAGTGAGTACTTAATGAAGGCACTTCAATGACCAAAGAGTCTACACACGTTCGATGATTCGGAAAACACATAGGAGAAAACACAGTGAGCTTGAAGACATAATGTGAATCATGGGAATATAAACACACTGAAGCCTGGAAGGATTCATCCACCGCAGCTCCGTGAGGGAAGATTGGAGGAGGCTGGAGAGGAGGTAGAAGATGGAATATCTAAAACTTTTAATTGAAAGTCAAAGAGGTTAAGTCTCCAATCCTTGACTATATGTATACGTTTCTCAACGATTCTTGGCATTTTGAGTACCACTGAATTCCTTGGAATTGATAGACACAGGTCCTGAGATAGTCAACTTTCACAACTCTATTCAACAGAGGGAGCACATTTTCAATTTTAAGTGAAAAATTATGATGTCTCTTCTCTCCCATGGGATATGAGCAACACCTGCTCCTTCTTTTGAATTACTGAATTCAAATAATGAAGAATAAACTGTGAGCTAACATGTTGCAGGACTTTTCTGAGAGGCCACTAGCTGCACCTTTATCCAACAGAAAGAGAAACACAGACTGTTCTCCTGGGAGTCATGTGAGCATTTTAATGTACCTGGGTCACATGACTACATGAGTTCATATAGGAGGTTTGGTTTTCTGGGATAATTTGTGTGTATGAAAGGACACAAAAATTGATATGAAGGAAAATAATTCCCCCTGGTGCCTTAAGATTGGCTATAAACATTAACTCTGACTCATAAATTGGTGTGTAAAAACAAGAGAGAGTTCTAACTTTTCAGTCATTAAATATGTGTGTGTGTGTGAGAGAGAGAGAGAGAGAGTGTGTGTGTGTGTGTGTGTGTGTGTGTATGTATGGGTATTTTGACTGCATGTATGTCTGAGAGAATTTGTGGACAGTGCCCACAGCAGCTAGAACTGGGTATCACATTTTCTCTGGGACTGGCATTATGAATGATTCTGAAGCACCACCTGGGTGCTGGCAATTGACCCTGCCTGGGTCCTTAAGATGAGCAGCTAGTACTCTTCACCACGAAGTCATCAACTCCAGGCCTTGGTCACTGAATTTAAATCCAAAGCATCAAGGAAATACAAGATTAAAAAGAAAAAAAAAGTTTTAAAGACAAAATCTTATGCTTACTGTCCCCAGTCTCATGTTCCTCCTGTTTAGTCTTCTAGATACTGGATTATATGTATACCACCATTGCTTGCCAAAATTTAAATATTAAATGACCCATTGTGTTGGACGTATTTACAACCAACAAGGTCAAATAATTGGCTCAGCACAATTTTATAAATGTTATGAAGAGTCAACAATTCAGCTATAGGAGACAGTAGAGAACCGCACTTGGAAGCAACCAATATGGGGCTAGAGAGATGGCTCAGTAGATAAGAATACATATTGCTCTTGCAGGGGATCCAAGTTCAGGTCTCACATCAGGCCATTTCCAATGCCAGTAATTCCAGCTCCAGAGCAGCCAACACCTCCCTAGGCACAGCACCCATTTTTATATATCCACACTCACACACAAATAAAATTGAAAATAAAAATAAAATCCAAAAAAGAAAATGAACATTATGCACTTTGGTTGTTTAAAGGATTGAGTTGGGAAGGCCTTCTTTACATAATTACCTGTTCTGCTAGTTGCTTTTTTTATTGATTCAATATAATCTAAGGTAATCTAAGAAGAGGTAACCTCAACTGATAAAGTACCAATATCATACTGGCCTGTAGACAAGTCTACCAGGCATTTTTTTGATTGGTAATTGATGTGAAAGGTACCAGCTCACTGTGGGTGGTACCACTCCTGGAGAGGTGGTCCTGGGTACTTATAAAAAAAAAATCACATGAAAAAGGCATGAGAAGCAAGCCAGTCAGTAGCATTCCTCCATAGCCTCTGCTTCAGTTCCTGCCTTGAGTTCTTACCCTGACTTCCTTTGTGATGGACTATAACCTGTAAACTGAAACTCTCTTTCTCAAGCTGGCTTTGATTACGGTGTTGATGACAGCAACCAAAAAGCCATCAACACGCCTGTCAGTAGTTAATACCCTCAATGTCGCACTCCCGTAGCATTGCAGGTTGTGATGCACAGCTCTGCTCTGTGGACAGCACTGATAGACCACGGTGGAGGTCAAGAAATGCAGGTCCACTCACTTTGTCTGATAGTCAGACAGTTTTGGAGACTAACAGGCCTAACTGCTCCTTCTAACTCAGTAGGTGGCTGCCTGGTCCTTTTTATAAGCTTGGTGCCATCATGACAGTTGGGCAGGATATGCAAATGTGCTTCTGCTCCTTTCTTTTGTAACTATAAAGTCACCTGGGGAAGAGCTGTCTTCAAGGTACAAGTATAAGAACTCAGTATAAGTACTCAGTATAACTTTAAGGTACAAGGTATGAGTACAAGTACTCAGTATAAGTGAGTTGGGCATCTCGCTACCTAGGTAACAGAATGCTTATGACGGGAAGTTGACCCTGTGAGCTAATCTTTTGTATCATGCGAATGAAGCCTTTTGTTACCTTCTCCCCTAGATTACTTTGGGTATAAAAGCTGTGGAAAAATAAATGCAAGTGATTTTCAGGATCTGAGTAATCCCTGAAACTCCCTCCTGATACTGTCTTATATTTTCTGTCTTATTATTTTATGCCCAACGCCCCTACACTGGTAAGAGGTGATTTTGTTGATGCTTGTCCTCAGCAGACTACTACCAGGAATTCCCAGCATAAAATCAAAGGGAACGCAGAGGTGTAAATGAATAAATACATGTGAAATACATTTTAGAACATATTTGGTACAATTATGATAATTATCAGCAATATATCCATGACATGCTTCTATGTTCAGAGAAAATGCTGATTGCATAACTAATGACCTCACTCACGTTCTCCTCTAGAGTCTCTGAAGAGCGTTCTCTTTGCGCAAACCTTCTACCAAAGCTTCCAGTCCTCCCTTCCACAAATTCCATTCATTTCTGTTGTATGAGAAAATGGTCATGAATATTTGAAATGCTTCTAATGTTTTTTGCCTATCATTCATTTTGAATTGAATATATAGACATACAAAAGAGGAGGTGTGTGTGTGTGTGTGTGTATGCGTGCGTGCACGCATCTGTAATTAGATGACTTCTTATTTGACCTCAGGAGGGAAATAGATGATGGACGAATGACTTATCTTTACAGAGCACTGACTTGAAAATGCCCCCAACTTCTAACCCAGCTTTTACCTACTAGATGTTATCAGATGTTATAAAAGAATAATAAAGGCAGTTACATATGTGGAATCACTGGTATGTCAGGAAATTTCCCAGGACTCTGTGTGACTTATTATTTATTAGTTACAGCAGACGAGAAGCAACTTATTGCCCCTCACATCTCAAAGAAGGGAAAACTGGGGAATTAGTAATGTCATATTTGTCCAATGTCACAGAATCAGAACTCTGGAGTCAAAACTCAAAGTTACATTTGCTTCATTCCAGGCATTGTATTAACATCATCCTTTATTGTATAAAACTAACATAGAAGTCACTAGCCATGATGAGTCACATCAGGGGTGCCAGGCTCAAAGCTGAGAATGTGCCCTATGGTATGGCTCTGCCACTACAGTTGGCTGGACACCTCACCCTGCAATGATGGTGTATATAGTTTGTGAATCTGGGCGAGTTCTAGCCTGTTCTCAGAGATAGACGGACTATGATTTCTCTTATGAAGTTAATTTTTGGCTAATGACATTAAACTCCTGAAAAGGGGAGTTGGAAGTATTATGTGCCAGTCTTCAATAGTGTACAAATAAAAGGCCTACTAAGTGCTGCACTTTCAACCTCTCTGTACTGAGATATTCACAAATACAAAAGCTCATTTTTCACTGGCATGAATTATACACGGCCTATGTAGTTAGTAAAGTGCCTGAGATTAAACAACAGGAATTGTGTGCAAATCTAAGACAGCTCTCTAAAACAAAGTCAGTCCCTTTATTACTGTAATGAACACAGATTATTATTTTCTTATATGTGTCTTAAAGCTCAACACATCAAGTAAATATAATAAATGGTTTGGTGTCAAGTAATGACTCTCTTCCTCTGGTTTTCAAATATTGTGCTAAAATCTGTCGTTTCCACATTCTGCAATAGGGAGACATGTCAAAGCTTACACTAAACATAACAAATATATACTATTATGTTTATCAGCCAAAAATAAAATACAAACCAACACATAATTTTTTAAAAATGTGAATATGTTGTCTTCAAAACCAAGCAATAATTTTTTATTTCTATCATCCAGTGTGTATTTTTGCTCATAGTATGCTTTGTCCTCTAGTCATGAAGTATTAGCAATAGTGCCTGTCTTGGTCAGGGTTTCTATTGCCATGAAGAGACACTATGACCACAGCAAACCTTATAAAGGAAAACATTTAATTGGGTCTGATTTACAGTTTCAGAGGTTTAGTACATTATCATCAAGGCAGGAAGCAAGACAGCACACAGGCAGACATGGTGCTGGATAGGTAGTTGAGCGTTCTACATCCTGATCCACAGGAAACAGGAAGTGAACTGTTCCCATACTGGGTGTAACTTGAGCATATGAGACCTCAAACCCATCCCCACAGTTATACACTTCTTCAAGCAAGGCTATACCTCCTAATAGTGCCATTTCCAATGGACTGAGCATTCAAACACATGAGTCTACGGGAGCTATTCCTATTCAAACCACCATGGTGTCTTTCCCCTTTTAATATGCGTAACAACTGAAATCTATATAAAATATCACTATTACCGAGAAAAGCAAATTCTTTGTTCTTTCAAAAGACATGTAATACGAAGGATGTTGAAGCAAGAAAACATACAAAAAGTGTTTTAAAGTCCTGCCATCCAGCTAGGACTGTGCACAAGAAACAGAATTTTACTTAGTGGGAATTGCTAAGATGCATTTTGCGCAAACAGTATAGAAACAGAGAAAAGAACGGCTGAAGGAAGAAGAATGGAGAGATGTGTCCCCAGAGGGACACAGAGGCAGCAACAGGTACTGCATGTGGAAAGAGGCATATGTGCTGGGGTGGAGCTCTTGAAAATTTCTCCCAAAACAATGGTGAGAGTGGTGGGGGGCAGAGGAAGAAGGAGAAGGGATGGCAAAAGACAAGAAGGAGGGAAGGAGAGCTGGAAAAGTGTGGGAAGGCTAAAGAAATAAAAACCAAACCAAAACAAAGGAAGAAAGTAAGGAACTATAGAAGATGCTCACACACCTACTATCTGTAGTCACCCATGTTTGTCCACACTAGGTATGACACCTACAATTACTCTTTATTGCTTCATGTTTATCTCTTCTTTGTTGTTCCTGCTGTTAATTCTTCTCAGATAATTGATGAAACTCCCCCATCACATCCCAAGGAAAGCTTCCCCTGACAATATTTCCACATTGAAAAAACTAAAACCTTAGGTCTGGGTCAGAATGATTCCCACTGCTCCTTCAGCCACAGGTCTAGAAAACTTAGGAGAGAACTCTGTGATACACCAGTAGGCACATGATAGTAGCTTAAACAATGGTAGCGTTTAGGAAGGTAAAGGGTTAAAAGTGCAAACACCTGGTCAATGCTCAAACCTATTTATTAACCCCCAGTGTCTATCTTTATGAAAGTTCCCAGCCTGGGAATTTGTCCAGTAGTTGCTTTGAAACCCCACCCTGCCTCCCATCCTGAGGTGTGGTGACCAATGCACTTAGTCCCTATGCGGCATTGCCTTCCTTTCAAGCAAAGGGCACTAATAATAAAAAGGGGTTCAGACTCACTGATCCCTCAAACCATAAGATCTGTATAACATAATTCTCATAATTCTATGCACTGGAAGAGTGAGAGAGAGGAGGGGAGAAGGGAGGGAGGGAAGGAAGGAGAGAGAGAAAGAAAGAAAGAAAGAGAGAGAGAGAGAGAGAGAGAAAGAGAGAGAAAGAAAGAAAGAGAGAAAGAGAGAGAAAGAAAGAAAGAAAGAAAGAAAGAAAGAAAGAAAGAAAAGGTAGGACTAAGGCAGAGAGTAGGACCTGCCATTGGTCCTGCCAGAGAAATTTTTAAGAAAAGGAAAGCAGGGCAGAAGTGATTGCCAGGCAGGCCTCCCTCACTAAGTCATTTCCAAAGTGGCTTCTGACTTCTGCTGGGAATGTGTGCCTCAGAAGGAGACGGTTTTCAAAAATAAAGAAGAGAGTTGATGGGAACTGCCCATGATGCTCAGGAGCGCTCTCTCTCTCTCTCTCTCTCTCTCTCTCTCTCCAGGGGGAGCCAGTGAGCTCAGTATGGGGCCAGAAGCAACAACCCTGGTGTGTTCACTACTGTACCCTTCTTGATGCCTCCATACAGAACCTCCTAATTGTTTGCTTAGTTTGCACACTGTGAACCAAAAATTTAGCTTCTGCTCCACCTACCAAATAAACAAATGCAGGTGTACACACATGTAAGGGCTTCTGTTCGTGAAACAGAAACAGTTTTAAGCTGAGCCATCTCTTTTCTTTCTCTTTTCTTTGTCAGAGCAGGACTCTCTCCCAATAGCTGCTGACTCTCAGCAGGACCATTCTGCATGTCTGGCTGTGTGATGTGGCACAGTGAACGGAGGCTGACAGAAGGGCCAAGGCCCACGTGTGCCGTGACTTCTATCTCTGCATCTGTATCTAACAGATTGGTGCCCTTTCTTAGAGTCAAAGGTGAGAGAATATGAACAGAATTAGCAACCTTTGACCTTTTAAAGTTCTGAAAACCTGAGACAGCAAGTCTCAAATACTTAGAGATAAACATTTGTGTGTGTGTGTGTGTGTGTGTGTGTGTGTGTGTGAAATGATTAGAGTTGTTCTCATTGAGGCTTAAAATATATAAGAAAAACACGTGTGTGGGAAAATCAGCACATCTATGCACAATGAATTTGATTAGCATTGTGCTTACTGGCAGAGTAGAAGAGCCCAGAGTCCAGGCTCTGGAGCTGAGTGGCTCTTCAGACCTTAGCTAGCTTTATGATGCTGGGGTGGATTATTTATTTCCCTGTCTCTGCCTCAGTCTCATCTAGAAAATGAAGATGGGCCAAAGGTGTCTTTCTCCTACTGAGATATTACAAAGGTTAAGTGAACAAATGTGCCAGAGAACACCAGACGACTTGATATCCCATCATGCCTCTGTTTAGTGGTCTGTGATAGAGCACAGTGTGTGGACAGTTTGCTATTACGGTGATCAGCATGAGGATGATTACATATTTAAATATACATTGCTGGGCATGGCAGGAAATGCCTAAAGTTCCAGCTACTAGCTACATGTGAGGCTGAAGTTGAAGTTAAATGAAGGCTTCCTTAAACTCAAGAGTTTGAAACTGGCTTAGAAAATGTACTGAGAACTGAGATTAAAAGAAACAGTAACACATGAACTCAGGCACGCCAGACAAAGAGTCGTTTGGGAAGTACTGTCTTTGATCATATTCCTGAATAAGAAGTTCTCTGTGGTTAGTGCTAAAACAAACAAAAATGAAACAAAAAACCTCCTAATGTTGATTATACAATGAAGGTACAAAGATTCCAGAGTGAGAGGCTTAGTGAGATGGCTTGGGGATAAAGACGCTTGCTGCCAAGCTGGACGCGCTTTGCTTAACCGGGAACAACATGGCGGAAGGTGAGAACCAGGCCTGGCAAGTTGTCCTCTGACCTCGACATGTGCCACTCTGAACACTTGTCCTGCCCTATTCGAATATACAAATGCAATAATTGTTTTACTTACAGAGTAGACAACCTCCAGGGAAAGCAGCAACGACTGTGTGTCAGACACACAGTAAGAGGTTTTGCAGTGATGATCTCATTTCATCCTTACAAAAGTATCCAGGTATCCCTCATTTTTCTGATTTGTAAAAGGAAATCTAGAGTCATTAAGTAACTGGCCCATGCTCACAAATTCAAACAGCAGAGCTTGGATATAAACCCACAGCTTACTAGTAACAGCAGGCCATCGTTTGACACAATGGTGCATTCTTATGCTAACAGTAACTTTTGTGAAGGCTCTGGATTTACCAGGGAATCTCACCTAAGTGAATATTTTCAAAGACATGAAATATAGAAGTTGATTTGTAATAAAATAGGGAGCTTTCCATACTGCAGTGTGACTGAGCTGGTTCAAGCAAACGGGCCTATCCCACTACTGAACGCCATTTCTTTCATAGTCTTATGTTTTTATCATGTTTAGTTGATATCCTCGTTTTTCTTAAACTTGTCAGAAAAAATTTTGTTGATCATGCTGTAACTAGTAAGAGATAGCTAGACAGCACAGATTTCCTTTTGCCTGCAGACGCCATAGTGACACTCTTCATGAAAAGCAATCCCCCTCCAAAGGCATCATGGGAAATAGTTTTCCCACTTAGTATTCAAACGATCTAAACCCTAGGTAGGGATACTATTATTTTTCACTTGGAAATTGACCTAAAGAATGAATTGAAGCGTAAATAAGGGTGCATAAGAAAGTTTGCAAACTAAAATTTACAAAGCAAAATTTAATTAATTCTTCTAAAACATTTACTCAGAGATGCTAGCGCTGCCTTCTGGAATCCTATTGCTCATGACTCCAAGATTTACAGGAACTCGGCCAAGTTGCTCCAGTGGCCTATGACACAGGAACAGATGTGATCAACACAGACTAAGGTGACTGTCTCCACACGCCCACACGCCTGCACCCACTCCTTCCAGCTCTGCTTCACATCAGCCTCAATGCTTTCTTCACGCTCTTTAATTTCTCAGCTGTTCTATTCTATTATTATTATTCTCTGATACATTGCATCCCAACTGCAGGTTTCCCTCCCTCCTCTCCTCCCAGCTCTCCCAGTCACCCACCCTCTCTCCCACATCTTTCTTTTCTGTTTCCCTTCAAACGAAGAGCAAGGGATAACAACCAAACATGGTATAACAAGATGCAATAAGACTAGGCACATACCACCAAATCAAGGCTGGACGAGACAACTCAGTATATTCTCAGCTACTCCTTAAGGATTTCTCAAGAGGTCAGTGACCTAACCACTCAATTCAATGTTTTTCTCTTAGACCTGGCAATCTGCCCCTTTCCCTCCATCCTAAAGTTCTCTTCTGTTTGGTTTCCACCTGTGCTACTTGGGCGCTCTTGTTTTTCTTACCACGTTTCCTCATCTGCAGTGGAGTTTGACGGCTCCTAACTCCTAGCATGTTCCAAGGCTTTATTCTACATCTGAACTATTTTCGCAATCTATTTTTTTTCTTTTTGAGAAGTCTTTCATTTTCCATGAATCACTTCTGTAAGTCTGCTCCCTTATCTTTATTTGTTACTTATTCCAAAAATCTTTCAACTTGCCCCCTTTTTATACATGGCAGTTTAAAGGGGAAGAACAGATGTGTGGGCACAGTCCTGGCCAATGAGACTCAAGCAAGGGTGGGGAGAGTTGATGTCTGTGGTAGAGGTCGAGAGGGTGAAATCCTTTCTTTGTGATCTCCTAGGTTAGATAAGCAAACACACAGACCTAGACGTGCAGCACCTGCCTTGCCACCGTGCAAGGGGAGGGAAGGGGGCCTAGAGGTCAAGGAGGTCGAGGGGAGACTGGGAAGAAGATTCTGGACCTCTGATGCTAATATCACACACACAGCAGACAGGCATCAGCAATGGCTACATGTGACCTTTGCTGTGTGTGTGTGTGTGTGTGTGTGTGTGTGTATGTGCGTGTGTATGTGCGTGTATATGTGTGTGTATGTGTGTATGTGTGTGTGTGTGTGTGTGTAGGGTAGAGTCCTAATCATTTATGCAACTGTTAGACAAGTGTTTCTAGAAAACAATGCCAGTCTTGTTGCTGTCTCTTCATTCTCTGTGTCTGCTTAAGAGTTTTCCCACATGGATTTTCCATCTGTGCCAAATTAATGATAATGAAAATGAATTTGATAGAAAGGAGCCAATATATGTGGCATCTTTATACTTAATACAAAGCAGCATTTTATATAGAATAATAAAGGAACTTACAAACTGTGATACAGCTAAACCCTAAAGCAGAAATATGGCCTCTAGGAAGCCCCTCCCAGGACGTGGAATTGGACTGTGTAACTCTTGGCCCACATTTCCCTGATTTTATCCTGGCATCAGCTCCCTGGGATAAGCTCTCTCAATCACTTGACAACACATCTGAGGTTCTCTCACGTGTGGCTTAGTTCATCTATAGGTCAGCCTTGCTTCTGTCACTCAGCAGACCATAGGTGGGCATCAGTGATACCAAGTTGCATCGCTGTCCTTGCTACACAGTGGCATATCACAGGTTTATCACATTGGAAATGAGTAGTCAAAGGGTAACCAGGGCAGTAAGCATATGCATTGAGATCTACTGGCTTCTGGAGAATCCAGCATTGTCCAAGGCATTAGAAAAAACATCCTCAGCATCTTCAAATACTGAGACCCCCTTTCTTCCTCAGGAGGCTCAGCATAGAGGCAGATCCTGTCTATGCACACAAGGATTGGTTCTCCCTAGCAATGAACAAATTGAAAGCCACCTTCAAAGTGAAAGACCAGTAAGATTGAGTACATTTTAACCCTGTTGCTGAGACACTTCCTGTTGCTAGGTGGGTTCATCTTCAGAATCTAACTCTGACCGCGATTAATTCTAACTCTGAGCAAATCAAATTTGGTTTTCAGCTCTATGGATTGAAACAATAGGGATACCATGGGAATCAAATGTGATACTGTTTGTACAAATTATTTCTAATCTGTCGTGTTCTGTGTCAATTATTTGATCTTTACTTTTTGTTAAGCTCCAAACAGAATGAAGGGTGAAGTACCTATATAGCAGTAAAATAATTTACCTTCCCCTTTAATCTACCACTCTTTAATTACTACCGCTTGTACACTGCCCAATCTGTTATTAATAATGGCACTTATGCCTGCCTTTTATTGGACTTTGATGTTTCTGGCAGTCTAACTGGTTAATCTGTAGGGATGTGGAAGGGGAGGGGCAGGCTTTATGGATATTTGGGAGATGGTGATGTTCTCAAATGTTGCTTCCTATAATCTAATATAGTTAGCCATTCTCGAACTTCCAGAGACTGAGCTATAGAAGAACCGTTCAGCTAATCTTTCCCTTTCTAACATTGTTTTTAAAGAAGAGGAAGCCTGAATGAAGCAAGGCAATTATTTTCTCAGTGCTTTTACTTTCTACTAAGTCCAAGGTCAACCCTCTAAAGACCTTTGATTTCGTGCCATATGAATGATATCTCAAATATCAAACTGATGGTGACTGGACAGAAAGATGGACAGGATGACTTTCTTATCAGTACAGCAAGTGTGAAAAGGATTTGTTTGTCTCTCATTCTTTCTCAAAAGCCATTTCAGGAGATAGACCATAGACACACTTTCCATTATAATGGGACAGAAATGAGAACACAGAATCAAGATGACATGGTCCCAGAGGCAGGCATTTGTGGGAAGGACTGTGTTCAGTCTTCACACTTTACAGTTTTCCTCCCTTTCTGAAACAACAGGACTTGGGAAACGATTGCAGGCATATCAAAAGGCAGAGTAAAAGAGCAATTTTTTAAGAAATAAAAAATGGGGTTTTGTTTATTATTCTTCACATGTGCCAAAGTGCCCCAGTCCTGGAGCATCTGGACCAGCCATAGGTCACCCAACACTCAGCCCTGGAGCATCTTATAGGACTAGTCACAGGTCACCCAACACCCAGCCCTGGAGCATCTTATAGGACTAGCCACACATCGCCCAACAAGAACAAGAGCCCTGGGTCATCTTACAGATCTGGACCAGCCACAGGTNNNTGGACCAGCCACAGGTCACCCAACAAGAACAAGAGCCCTGGGTCATCTTACAGACCTGGACCAGCCACAGGTCACCCAACAAGAACAAGAGCCCTGG
>LOEQ01001420.1:46471-75941 GCA_001685075.1 Bramus lutescens
GAGAGAGAGAGAGAGAGAGAGAGAGAGAGAAATTGCTAAATTGTTTTCAGTCTATTGTTAAATATCTTACAAGCAAAATTAAAACAGAAAATAAAATTAATATGTATAATGTAGATTAGAAACTAAGGGTAAAAGGAATAGAAAAATTAGATGTTTCTACGGGATGATTAATCTCTCATTTCACGTGCCCTTGTTTTGGCCTTTCTTTGTTGAACAAATTGTGAATCTCTTGAAGGAATCCTGATTTTCCTCACATCTTTAAGGACATGTGAGGTTTTGTGCTAACAATGGAAAAAAAAAAGAAAGAAAAACAAAATCTCAATACAAGCTTTGACTAAGACGACTCTGAGGGTTAAGTCCTCTGAGGTAAGATGTTGCCTCACAGGTGCTAGAAGGCACAAGCAGGTCAGTTACAGCTCCTGCTGACTTGTGACCCATGGTATAGCATTAGGTGGAAAGGGGTGGTCAGAAAACAATGCTGGGCAAGCTGGGGGCAGAGAGTACCTGACGGTTTGAAACAAACCCTCCTACTTCAACAGTCTACGGGAAAAATATGAATCCCAGTTAATTCAAAGTGGGGTACTTGCAGACACCAAAGAGTTCTGAAAAGGTAGCTCAGACCCACAGACCAACAGAGCAGCTCTCTAAGACAAACTGCTTATAACCTAGGGATAACGAACATTTTCTCACAAAGTGGTCCAAACCATCACATTAAACTCTATAGATTCTCCTTACTCCTCCAGGATAAGCAAGACCCATGTGAAGGAAGAAGGGGTTGAGAGGAGGGAGGGGATATTGTGGTTGGTATGTAAAATAAATGAAAAAAGTCAATTAAATAGGATAAATTAAAAAGATAAAAGGCGACATTGAAACAGTCCAGCTGGCACATTCCTGCAGTCCACAGTCCTGATGCTCTGGAAGCTGCTGCAAGAAGATTGTGAGTTTGAGACTAGCCTGGGCTATGTACCAAGACCCTGTCTAAAGTAAATGAAAATCAATAGAAGACATCTTTTATTTGGGTTTCAGGGAAATTCTTTTCATCCTGTCTATATTCTAAACACTCATTTTTTAAAAAAGAGATATTCCTTTATCTTCATCTGCAAATACAGATAATTCTACTCATTCTCACTGGATGCTTAGAAAGATGCAGTTACAGAGACAATGTGGGCAAAATGATTTATGAAATTACCAATAATATATGAATAACACAGTTATTATATTCATATTCTTAGGTCAAACACTGTGGAGCTATTATCCACAATTTACAGATGTAATTAGAATGTGAAGAAGGACACTTATCATTTTGGGATTGAGCACTCAGGAGCCAACAAGTGGCTTCCTCCAACAAACTGGAGTCAATGTAAAACCTGAGAGGGCTTGAAAAATTCTAGACACTAAAAAACAAAATTTAGCCACATTTTTTTCCAAATGGGCTTTGCTTGAGGAGGCATGCTGCAGCGCATTTAAAAAAGGTCTTACTTATTCAATGGTAGCAGCTGCATGATTTCAAAATGGCAGCTTCCCAGCTGTGGGCCATGCTGCTAGCAAAAACTCTGACTCTTTAGGGAAACCAAGCATTTGGATGGGGTTTGTGAGCAGTGTATTGTGGCTTCCTTGGTGGCAATGTGGACTGGCTGTGTGCCTGTAAGTTGGGCAGTGTGCACACCTCAGAGGCGCAAGTGGCTCCACCATGCTGGACTGGGCAGGGCAAGCAGGAGGTACTGTATATACCCTAGTAATGGCGCAGCTTAAGTTTTAAGAAGCACTCCTGTTAACTGGGTGGTGGTAACACACACCTTTAATCCCAGAACTTGGTAGACAGAGGCAGGCGAATCTCTGCGAGTTTGAGGCCTTGCCTGGTCTACCATAGCTAGTTTCAGGACAGGCACCAAAGCTACAGAGAAACCTTGTCTCACAAAAAATAAAAAAAGAATTAAAAGAATTACAGATACACAGTAGGACAGATTCAGACATAAAAGACCTCTAAATGGGTAACAGTGTTAGATAAATGTACGTAGGTTTGGGAGAGAGAAGAAAAAGAGTATAGAGAGTTGGAAAAGAAAAAGTAAGTGGTATACAACAGTCATAGATTAAAGGAAATATTAAAAAGTAATAGAGTAAAAGAAATAAGTCATGTAATCATGGAATATACACAGTCTGGATTATGTATATTATTGTGTTATCTTTGAGATCTTTGACTGTGAATGAGCTAAGTACAGAGAGATATTTCATGTATGCACTGCTAAGCTTAACCAGCATAATTATTATAAAGGTATCATGACTTCCAAATTTGGGTCTAAGGATATGTTGCTTTGGAAAAGATGTTCTTCTCTTGTTTCCGCAGAAGATGAGAACCTATGGATTGCTTCCAGACTGGTATGGNAAAGGTATCATGACTTCCAAATTTGGGTCTAAGGATATGTTGCTTTGGAAAAGATGTTCTTCTCTTGTTTCCGCAGAAGATGAGAACCTATGGATTGCTTCCAGACTGGTATGGCTTGATGGAACAAGACCCCTGACCCCTGAGGGTCACTGTGAATACTCCCAAAAATTACTATGCCCCACAATCAGCAGGAAGCAGTATGGAGAAAACTATACCCATATTCCCAAATATTGTCTATAAATGTTTATTTACATTTGAAGGGGGATATGCTATAAATATTTGAATTGGTGTGGATCTTGGTTTATTGATACAAATTTAAGGCCAATTTTATTATGTGTATATGTATTTCTGATCTTGATTAAGGTATTGTTTTTGTGAAGCTCATTTAAAAATGTAGTGTAATAGATTGTCATCTATAATAGTCAAGTGTTTAGTCATGTTAGTTAGGTTTTTCTAGATGTACAGAGATGTATTTCAGATGGATAGGTATTCTTCAAACCTTTNCAATGAACTTCCTGTTTACATAGGTAATATTATATCCTTCTGGAGTCTTTGATGTAGCTGAAAAATTTATAGTTATAGTTTTCCTTAGTTATGATAAAAGATAAAGCAAATATAAATATTGTAACTGTAATTCTTGCTTGATAACCTATTTTGTTATATGTAATTTTACTATGCTAAAGTTAAAACCTTCCTTTTCATTTAAACAGAAAAGGGGAAATGATGTGGGAGGTCCTTCTGTCTATGTGTTGCATTTATTGGTTAATGAATAAAGAACCTGGTTTGGACTTATAGCAAGGCAGAACTTAGGTAGGCAGGGAAACCTAAACTGAATGCTGGGAGAAAGAAGGGCAGATTGAGGGAGAAGCTACGGAGCCTCTGTAGAGAGATGCTGGAAACTTTAGCCGGTAAGCCACAGCCATGTGGTGATAAACAGATTAATAGAATTGGGTTAAATTAAGATGTAAGTGTTAGCCAATAAGAAGTTAGAGCTCAAGGGCCAAGCAGTGATTTAATTAATATAGTTTCTGTGTGACTATTTCAGGTCTAAGATAGCCGGGCGGCTGGGAACCAACAAGCGGCCCCTTCCTTACTACAAGAATGTTAGGGAGGGTGAAAGATTAACACAAAACAATTACTAGAATGCCACAGAGTGATCTTCACACACCTGGCACCATAGTGATCCTTATACACCTGGCACCATTCTTGGTGCTTTAGGAAACTGTCTTGTTCAATCTGAGAAAAACAAAACAAAACAAAAAAAAAACACAGTGGAAAAGAATTGTTCATGGTCATGCAGATAGCCAGAGGCACAGTCAGGACCCAGAGGTCTGGAGCTGGCAGCACAGCCAATGCAGCCTTGCTCTGCTTCTCTGTGTGCCATGCTGTAGGCTTAAATGCCATCTCCAGTCTTCTGATTACTCCATTTCTGTTATCTTAGTTGCCTCCTGTGGTTCTTCTTGCTGCCATCTAGAATAGACATCTTGTGTCTACTCTTAAGAACATCTCAACATGGACTGCTTGCTTCCCAGTGTCATCAGCACAGGGCTTTCAAAGGTATCTTGTGAAGAATTCTGAGCATTAGATTGGGCACACATGTGGTTCAAATCTTGACATCAGACACAACTCAGCTATAGAACTCGTTTGTTAATCATATTTCCCATAACAATTCTTTATGTCAGTTCTTTCTAAAAGAACCCCAAAGCCCCAGAGACTCTACTTTTCTGAAAAGAACATGGAAATCATAAAATATGAATGATCAACTAATTGTATACATTAGGCTTTCTGAACTTAAGTTTTCAAACAATATGCTTGTAGTCAATATAAAACACTTTCAGGAGCACGTCTAAAGACAGCAGTGTACTGTATGGATTGGAATTCATGTACGCACCCAGCCCAAGGAAGCTTTCTGAATGCTGGAAATGTGTCTTTTGGGGTTCTGGTTAACAGTTTCATACAGCTGTCAGCATTCTAAACAGGGAAATAAAATGAGAGAGCTGGAGGACAGGGTGAGGACAAGCGTCTAGGACGGTCGGACCCTTGGCTGCTGCCTAAGGAGCCAATATGCTCAATATGTAGGCAATGCACAGCCCACGTGAGGGGCGGAAGGACAAAGTGGCCTGGATCAGAGTATTCTGTGGAAAGGAACAACTGCCATGCTTCCCCAAGATCAAGGCCGAACTCAGTAAGCTACTACGCAGTCTGCGAGACTGGGTGCCACTGGAGAACTAGAGTTGGGGAACATGGATATCACCTTAGATACTTCTGGCTACTGTGTCTCGAGAGCAGTACTGAGAGACCGAAAGCTATGCTGACACCTGAAATCGTCCTTGAGTGGTTCAGATGACAGCCCCTCCCCCGCCATAGTTTGGCATAGATGCAGTGGAGGGGGCAATATCACTGCTTGAATTTACAGTACGTGTTCAGCATATGCATATGTAGAAATAGAGGGTAACTCTGAGGCATGCTGACAAGGAAGAAGTTGTCCCAATGGAGTGAAAGTTTGGCTATGTTGTTAATTGAGTGGACGCTGGTGTATTTTACAAACGTGCATCCTAAGGGTGTCAAATATTTTGGTGACAGGAATGCAGATCAAGAAGCCAAGCTTTAGCTTCTGTATTTTTAAAATAATCCTGAGACAAATTAAAGGACAAATCCAGTAGAGCTTTGGAACAAAGTTAAAAGCTCTGACTACATAAAAGCAAGGATTGCAAATTTCAGAAAGGCTCTTCGACGTTATTTTAACGCCACTGGTCTTTACATTGCTTTGGATGTTTACATATTTTAAAACAAAATTGATATTCTGAATTTGAAAACATTTCGACTTGGGGATACATTGTTTGCTGAAAGTGATTTCTGCCCCCTTATCAGAGCAGTTTGTGTCACAGGGAGAGAGGGACAGAAACAGAAGAGAGAGGACTCAAGAAGCTTCGGGCTTCTCCCTTCCAGACAGTGACTGCAGGCTTGTTGCTCAACCTCCAAAGATCCGACGTCTTCTAGTAGAAAAACAAACAGCGTTGTCTGTCTGTGTTTGCATACAGTAAAAGCTCAAGAAAGCAGCATTGGGGGAAAGTTGTTTTTCTACAGTAGGACTTTTTCTGAAATCTTCCCTTCCACTCTCTGATCTCTTTTCTCCATAGCGTGAATCTCAACTGGTCTGAGATACACTTAGTTTCCCAACAAGAAGGTTACCTGACCATATTCAACCACACTAACAACAGTCTGCACCCCACAGTCTCAATGGCTTTAACTTTAACAAGATGCCAAAACACCCAATGAGCAAAACCTTGAGGTAGACCTGATTCCCCAATTACCCATAAGTACCACTAAATGCTTCAAGAGTATCCCGTTCCAATGACCAGAGCTCTCTGCAATTAGACAATGCAAGGCAGAAAGTAATTAGGTAAATCAAACAGAAAGAGAAATAAAATGGATGAGTAATGTTGGCCATGAATAAAGGACACAAATAATAAAGGTAGAAGGGGAACATTTAGAAAAAAATTAAACACCCCCCAATTTAACAGTTAAAGCCAAAGTGGAAATTTGGTAAAAGACACCGCTTTCTTTAAATGCCCCTGCAGAAGGTTACACAGAAAGAAACGTGATGGGGAAAATGCACTCACACCGCAGCAATTCAGCTGCAGTAAAAAGAAACAGCCATGGCAAGAAAAAGCCGGAAAGAAAAATGTGCTCTTGCATACTTCTGGCTTAGTGACTGATGCCATGACTCTCAACAGTGGCAGACTGCATCATGCTGGCTTTTAGACCAGCATTAAAGAGACAAGCAAAGATCTCAGGGCACAGTGCATTAAATCTCAGGTGTTGGGAGTCACTGCCACACAACAGACTAGTTAAAATACTCTAATCGGTTCATTTTCTTTTCTTCAATTAAATCTCTAATTACTTTGACAATGCAAAACCAATTTTGCTGGTCTTAGATAACATTTTATTGTTCATCTCTTGCCATCCCTGTTCTTTTAATAGTCAACCACAGAGAGCATGGTCTTTGTAGTTAAAAACTTAGATGTCTTCATATTCTCACTCGACACCATCACACAAAGGGCCCGACTCGTCTGTGAAATAGGAATAAGGAGAAGTACCTTGGAGTCCATCAGTTACAGGAAGAAAACATGGAAAGTATTCGGCTTTTTGAAAGTATCAGTTAGTGGTAATAATTATGGGCACAAAAATTCTGGGACCCAGACAGCCTGCTCAGGGAAGCAGTGACTACAAGGCTAGCTCCATCCAAGGTAATATTTGTAACAATACAAAGCCAATCTTATAGGATGTCATATGCTAGTTAGTTTAAGTGATTTACATGCATTAACTAATTTGATCTTCAAAGGAACCTTCTGTGGTGGTTACAAATACCCTTCCCGTTTTATACATGACATTCAGAGATACAGCACAGTTTACTCCTTGACCACGTAGATAGGTAGCTAATAAATAAAATGAAATTCCAAAGCTAGAAAATTAGCTACATATCCCAAACTCTCAGTCGCCGGCTTAAGGTCAAGTTTCGCCAGAGCTAAAACCATTAGCAAATGAATCATATTTATTTTTGCTATTGTGTCCTTAGTAAGTGGTTGCTTAGAAAAAAATTTTTCTTTTCTTGTATCATTAGGTACTCACTGTTAACAAAGCTGACATGATTTAAAGACTACCTAGGAAAATTTGCACACATGCAACTGTAAACTAGCAGTCAGTTATCTGGACACAGTACAGCGAGGGGCCTCTCTATCCATCTCAGGGTGGCCAGAACCTCGTGAGTTTCATCTGTCACAGTCCTAATGTCAGACTTACTTGGTCATGATGATTCATCACAATTTACTAGTTGTTTAACAATGCTTAAAGGCTGATTACTAAAAATTTCAAAGCAAGCATTTAGTATACACAGTAATCATAAAAGCCACAAGAGGATTTCTGGTTCTTTCCTATTTTAGAATGGATTGTAAGAAAAAGTAAAAATTGGCACTGTCTCACAGTGGGAAGGGAACTCTGGGGTTTTATGTTCTTTGCGGCTTACTACTCTCTGCCTGTTACATCATGTGCTCCTTTTAAACCAAATGAGCTACAGCTCATCCTTCAAGATCTGGATCCAAAGCCATTTCCTCCGAGATACTACTTCTGATACCCGAGCAAACACACTCAGTAAATTTCTACTCTTTGTATTAGTATCTGGCAGATTTGGGTGACATACGCTTGTTTGTATACAGCTAAGCTGAAGTTAAAGTAGTTGGCCTTGGCTTCTCTTGGGACTTGGCACAATGGATCTATCAATTATGAAGGAATAGATCGTTTTACACGTGGCAGAGCATGTAGTTATTAGCATGTTGATAGCAGTTAATTTATGATAGGGCAGAAGGCAAATATTGTATGAACCTTGGCTAATAGGTAGTTCTTGCTTCTCTTGTTGCTCTGAAGATTGCCTTGTATCCGTTAAAGGGAAGACATAGCTCTATCACAGCGTTACATCTGAATCCATATTTATATGTTCAGGATTCCTTTCAGCTGGTCTGGCAGACATCTGAGAGATCAAAATACTATCATAAGATTAAAATATATTAAATGTTTGAATTTTTTCCACTGAGATTTAGAAATACTTGAGCTTTATAATCATTTATAAAGTACAAGCCAAGAAGAGAAGTACCTGGGTGGTGGTGGGCCACACCTTTAATCCCAGCCCTCAGGAGGCAGAGAGGCAGATGGATCTCTGTGAGTTCAAGGCCAGCCTGGTCTACAAAGCAAGTTCCAGGACAGCCAGGGCTACACAGAGAAACCCTATCTTAAAAAACCAAAAAAAAAGAAAGGAAGGAAGAAAGAAAGAAAGAGAGAGAGAGAGAGAGAGAGAGAGAGAGAAGAAAGAAAGGAAAGAAGGAAGGAAGGAAAGGAGAGAGAGAGAGAAAAGAGTAGAAGTGAGAAAGGAATCTCTGATGGACTTTCTAAGATTTTTTTTTTTAGAGAAATGTTGAACAATGCCTGATTCATGGGCCCTTACATGGTACGAATGGCCTCGGCACACAGGTTAGTGAAGGGCCTTACCAGTGTCTGTGTTTTTTGATGAGACTGCTTCTCTTGAGCAGTTTGTCAGACTTGGCACAATTCTGTCCATACATTGCTGTACTCTGAACCCTAACAACTGATCACACCAACTTTTTCCTGATGGAATAGTTATTAGAAATACAGTTGCTCTTTCTATAAACATCCCAAATCTGTGTATGTCATCTGATACACAACACAATGTGGGAAGCATTTTGTTTGGCTCTGCATTTTCTTGGACAAAGCCTTAAAAAACAAAGAGATCATAATCCCTCCTGATGTAAAGTTGCTTTGCTATTTAGAATAATGTCCTAAAGAATATCTTATCATTGGATCAAAAGAAAATGCTGTAATAGAACTGAATTGATGCTTCATTTGCATGGCACAGGTACACAATGGGTTTGTGCATCTAAAGATGTCAATATGAGAACATTATTTTCATGTCCTTTTCTAGGAAGACAAGATGGTCCAGTTCTACCCACAGATTGTCTCTTGAGTGACTCCCAAAGGCACATGTTTTAAAAGCTTGCTCCACCGCCTGTGTTATTATGGCAAGAAGGGGGTATCGTTCAGAGGGGAAACTTGCATAGGACCAAACTAGGCCCTCTGAATGTGGATGACAGTTCTGTGGCATAGGCAGTCTGAGGGGCCACTGGCACTGGGACCAGGATTTATCCCTACTGATTGAACTGGCTTTTTGGAGTCCATTCTCTTTTTGGGGATACCTTGCTCAACCTAGATATAGGAGGGAGGCAGAGGAGGCCTTGGTCCTGCCACAAAGTGATGTGCTAGACTTTGTTAACTCCCCACGGGAAGCTTTACCCTCTCTGAGGAGTGAGGGAGGTGTAAGGAGGGGAGGAGGGGAGGAACTGGGATTGATTTGTAAAATGAGAAAAGACTGTTTTTAAACAAACAAACAAATAAATGAAACAGGGACACTTTCAAAGACCTTAGGCCATTGGGGACGCACCCTTGAAAGGAATGTTCATTCAGAAACTGGCCCCTTCTTCTCTCTTTCTGTGCCTCCTGCCTACCCTGTGGTGAATGATTTCCCATGCTGCATAGCCCCTATCATGTGCCACCACAGAACCAAAGCAAAATTAAAGTATCTTTTTGTAAGTTGGTATTTGTCACAGTGAACCCAGCTCATCACCTGCCTATCAATATGGAGGCAGGCAGAATAACAGACATTTCCTTCGCATTCTGAGTCTGGAATCTTGCTCTTCTTACAAACACTTAGCATCTCCTTAAGCTGATCTCTGAGTCCAGTATACAATTCTTCCTACTCTTTAGACATCCCAGCCCTGGTTTTTTTCCCTCAGAATTTAACTTTGGTCAATTCTTGGTACAACTTCCTCACTGTTTCTGTATCAGTTGCCTCTTTTTGCCTGTATCTGTATTCTTAGAAACCCCAAGAAGTAACCTAGTCCAACGTGGCTGCTAGTGGTTTCAGAAGCTGTGTTTGATCTCTCTATTCTATAAGCAAACATAAGTGAAGACAATTTTTCTACCTTAGATATGCTTCTTTGGCATATTTGTGTCATTTATTAAAAAGAAAAATATCAGATATAAAATTGGCACAAACTTTGGAAGAGCATAACAAAATAAATAATAAAATCTATAAACTGGCAATAACCATGATTAAAAATACTCATTCCCATTTTTTTTCATTCATGTTCCCTTGCACAAGCAGACATGCAGTTAATTCCAGATCATATTAGGCAGATGGCTTGCTATGCCGTTTTAAAACTGTAAGTATTTTCTTGGGTGATAAAATATTCCTTTGAGAGATAATTTATAATGATTGTCAAGCAGCATATCTTAAGAATAACACAGTTGAGAACGAGAAACAGAAGGTTTCTGTGACCATGCCCGACCCCAGAGTACCAGCCTCGACAGGAAGTCATCAAAGAAAACTCTCTAAAAAGGTGATGAAGATGCTGAAGTGTAGCTCTCCACGACAGACAGCTACTGGAAGGGTGTGAGTGTGGAAGGACTCAGTTTCCTTTTGGGGGCTGGCCACAGAGAGTTTGAACACGGGCCAGTGACTATATGGACAACACAAATTTATTTTTAATGTATCTTTCTTTGTGGGGTGGGTCACAAGGGTAGGGAGGCAGACTTGGGAGCACTGGGAAGTAAGGGTGATTGAGGTGCATTATGTGAAATTTCCAAATAATCAATAAAAATATTATGTTAAAAAGAATAAACTCTAATTTCACTCTAAAACAATGTGGCTGATTCATCTGGATTAGTAATGAGGTAAAGTGATGCCTGTTTTACTTCATAGCTCCTGAATCTTATGTGCTGAGAGGGAGCCAATACTGAGACGGGGAAACAGAAAGAAGAAAAGGTTGACTCTGGCTAGAGACATGGGCTGTAATATGACCACATTTGTATTTAACTGTGATGAATTTCTACATTGCCTGTTATTGATTTTTGCCTGATATCAGTAGAGCATTAATGCAGAATTAACAGTTTTAAGGAAAGCTGAGTAAGGTTATGTAAAGAACTGGAATCTAAGACGAGTATTGTTCTGTGAAACAAAGACTGAAGAGGAGGGGAAATGCAAAAGGAAAATTAGAAAAAACAATCCGGAAGGATGATTTCAGAAGAGAAGAGACTCTGAGTCTGTTGGTATTCTATTTGCAACTGCTTAGATTTCACCTGTCCATGTGTGTAGGAGGGGGTTTATATGTGTGTGTATGGTCATGCTATTGTGTACATGCTGAGCTCGGAGGACAACTTGCAAGATTTCGGTGTGGGATGCTCTTCTGTATGCTGTGAGTATGTCTTATTACCATTGGTTAATAAAGAAGCTGATTTGGCCAATAGCCTGGCAGAATAGAGCCACACAAGAAATCCAAGCAGAGAGACAGAGAGAAAGAAGGCAGAGTCAAGGAGACACACGTAGTCACCGAGGAAGCAAGATATGAGGTAAAAAGTCACAAGCCTTGTGATTAAAATATAGTCTAATAGAAACAGGCGACTTTAATTTGTAAGAGCTAATTAATAGTAAGCTTGAGCTAACAGGCCACACAGTTTGTAATTAATATTATGTCTCAGAGCAGTTATCCTGGAACAGGCAGGTGGGAGAGAAACCTCCAGTTATAAGAGTTTGTTCTCTCCTTCAACCATGCTGGTCATGGTAATCAAACTTGGGTCATCAGATTTGGTGACAGGAACCTTCACCTGCTGAGCTATCTGGGAAGTCTTGATAGAGTTGATTCTTAAAATATAAATAGCTCCACAAAAGACAAAGATTCTAGCAACCAACAAGCTTCAAAAGCCAGTTCTCTCCACCTCTTATAATGGATGAGACCATTATACGTGGTGGAGACCATAGGCAGTTGTGGGGCCTCACCCTACTTTCCAGAGAGCTAAGGATCAGGTCAGAGTTGGGAATGAGAGGCCCAGGAGCAGGGGTTTGTTGTCTCTACATCTACTCAAGTCACCAAGTGTTCTGTCCTGCTTTGGCATTCCAGTGTCCTAGCCAATGGCCTTCACTATCTACCAATACCCCTGTGGTACTTTATCTCAGAACTGTATCAACACGCCACTTTGTTTCATGTCTGCTCCAACTAGTAACCCTAGTAACAGCTACTTCATCCTCATTATCTCAGCCTAAGAACCATATGACCTGATGCTCCAGCATCACCTACTTCATGCAAAGTCACCTAGGTTTTCAGTACAGTATGACAATTTCCAATACACATCTATATCTTGGACATGGACCTTTGGATTCCTAGAGGCTCCTTTAAATATATATCTAAGAAAAATCCTCTTCCCCAAGTAAACAGCCTTCTTTCTTATAGGCACTTTCCATTACCTGGACTTTTTGTCTACCTAGGACTTGCCATTAGCTGGAAATACTTCATTTCTGAACTAACTATGACTAGCACAATGAATAGATGCAAGGCTTGTTCTTCTTGGGGAATTCACTCCAGATTCCATGTTTTCACCCTATTATAACAAAAGCTTTCTGATATATATGCATAACTTTTTGTGTCTTGTTTCTGTCTAATTGGTTGACACTAAAAATCCAGCATTGAGATAAATTAGCTTCATGGACATGACTTTATAGTGTCAAGGAATTCAAAGGTCATGTGAAAAATATATGTACCGTTCTCTTCTATGAATTTCCAGGAATTGCTACCTCTTGATTTAATTTATAATATATATACTATTTGCATATGAAACAAAAATGTACTTTCTTAAAACTTTATTGACTTTTATTTTTGTGTATATGGGCAAACTGTCTGTCTATCTATCTATATGCTGTGTCCATTTTGTGTCTGCTAAATCCAGAGGGTACCTGATCCTCTGGAACTGAACCAACAATGAGAGGCTGTCAGCTGCCATGCAGTTACTTGGAACTGAATCCCAGGTCTTTTTCAAGAGCAGCAAGTGCATTTAACTCCTGAACCATCTCTCCACCACCATTACTTTTCCTAGGACAGGGTCTCACTATGTAACCTTGGTTAACTAGGAATTCACTCTACAGACCAGTCTGGCTTCAGTCTCACAGAGATCTACCTATCTCTTCCTCCCATGCTTAGGTTGAAGGCATATTCCATCACGCCCAGTAATTAAAAACAAAATTTTAATAAGCCATTTATTCACTTGAAATAATAAGAGGTAAGTGGCAATCGATATTTTAAGCATACTTGGGGAACAAAATTAAAGAGTTTCTAAACATTTCTGTTACACCTTTTCCACCATTGATCTTCTCTATGCAATTTCTTTAACAATTTCAAGAACAAGTAGCTAAAATTTAAGAAATGTCCTTTCATTTTTAGTGTTAGCTTTACTTAAGCAAAAACAATCTTATTAAACTGTAAAGAAAATAATTATTCTCTGGGATTTTTATTTTTTCTTTCCTTGTGAAACATAAAGAATTGCTGTACAAGCGGAAAGACAAGGAAGCAAATATGGGTTCAGACTCCAAGCTGTAAGAGCAAATTAATTCATTTAGCTGCAGTCACCCACTAGAAACAAGGTTGGGGTGGACAGAGCGCTCTCTCTGAGCACGCCTAGCGAGTTCTATCAAGATGCCTTTCATCAATTAGCTTGCTCAACTGACTAAGCCTCATTTACTTGAATAAAGATGGAGCAGGGAAATTCCAGCAATAGGAAACGATCTTCATAGGGATCACCGAGGAACAGTCCTCACATAAAACAATGCATTCAATGCAGCACACCACCTGTCTAGATAATAAGTGTGACTGCTTCCCACTTAAAAAGCAAAGCCATTGAAATTTCCAAATTATTTGACAGTTTGGGTAAAGAGTACGGAATCAAACATCCAAATATTTGAATAGGGGAAAAGGTCTCATTTCTTGTTCTATTTTTTTCTACAATTTGTTCTTTATTTTGATTAGGTAGCTATGTATCTCCTTAAATAGTGAAAAACAAACTTCAGAGAATTATTTTTATCGTAACTATTATGAAATGTGTAGTTAGCAATATAATATTTAGAGCCAAAGAATTTTTGGAAATAACCAGTACCTCTAAGGAGGTAAATTAACAGGATAATACACTAAAACCCATAGGTAAAGGATGGATGGTGTCCTTGAGGAGACAATGAAAAAAGGTTCTGTAAGAAACGAGAAAGTCAGGAATCTTCACGTGCTATGAAGCTGACAGCTTGTAACATGCACCTCCCAGTTCTCCTTTCCCTCTTGACTAATTGTCTTTACGTATATCTGCTAAATCGCCAATTCCCTCTTGACTGACTACTGTCTTTGGTAAATGTGTGTTCTGTCATTAAGCATACCTTGCTCTTTGATAAGATAAAAATTATCCACCTTTAGCAATTTTACTGTGTTTTTTATAATTATAAGAAAAAAGAATGGCATTATTTAAATTGGATCCATTATTATGAATGAATTTGATGCTGTGATTCTCTTCTATTTATGTTTCAAAACCCAAAATACAAGAGAAAGCAGAGTTGCTGCTGGATTTGACATATTTACTACTGAACTGGGCTCTTGGACTAAATAGTACAACTGACTTTGTTCAAAGCCACTCATTTTAATTGAAATAAAAAGCCAGATGTCTGGTCTCCACCTCTCCTTCCAATCCCAGGGCTCTGTCTCCTTCAGATTCCCCTTTCTCCTGAGCGTGATAAAAGAGAGAGTTGTTTGTACTTGGAAATATGGCACATTGCTCTAACTACGACTCTCTTCTCGGAAAGTCTAGAGAAGGAGTTTTGTTTTCTATTAAATTATTTTCCACAGGAAGATATACAGGTGCTCACGAGCTCTGGGTTCTCACCAGTGTGTTGAGTTCACCCTCGTCTCCTTTTGCATCTCAGTTCACTTTCTGAAAGCAACTTCTCTCTATGCCTGAAACCATCTCAAAACTCAAGCAAGTACAGTACAGCTTTGTAAGTTTTGTCATGAATATTTCTATATTTTTCACAACTTTGCCTGTTTCACAATACCTAGGAAATTCCAATCTAGAATGCTTAGTTATTACACCCTTTTAGCAAGAATCAAAAAATGGGATGCTCAAAATATTATTCGTGTATAATTATTATTTCAGTATGTTATACTTCAAAATGGGTTGAACAAAGGGTACAAATTTGTTAATTAATGAAAGTGTATGTGACTAAAATAAATGAAACTTTAAATCACTAAGACTCAGCTTAGTATATCTATATTTTTAAATATGTTCCCCAAACTTCAAAATATATCTTTATTGACATGTAAAATATATCTCATTTCTGGATATTAATTTGAATGTGTAAATGTGTTAATCTAAAAAGCTTAGTTTAAAACAAAATTTAAGCTACTGTCACACCATATGGATCTATACACAACCCAGATTTTTGTTTATTAATACAAATTGGAAGAAATAATTCCTATGCTATAGGGAGATTTTAAAAATAGAACAATATTTATAAAAGTAAAATGTAATAGTACGCATAATACACCCATAATTTGCAAACTTCTGCCTGAATTCTTATTCTGCTGGTTGCTATAAGTAAGGTAGAATTCCTTACCAAGGATGAATTCCAGCTGTGGTTCATTGGGGATCTTCTGGAGGCCTAGAAATAGTAGGGATATGTTTAGGTTTTGAAAGTACTTGTTATCAATACTATAAAAACAAACTACTGTTTCACCTGACCAGATACGTACATACATTTTTGGCAAAATGAATAAAGTTAGATAATCAGGCTTAACCATTGCCGGTTCTCAGGCGAAGGCAAAGCACATTCTGTAAAAGTCAATGGAAATAACAACTCATGGCCATAGAGAAACCGCATGTGGCAATATAGAACACGCTTGTCAACTGTGTCGACATAGTTTGGAAGTGTGCAGATGGAAGTGGGAGTTTTACAAGGAATCACCTCACCAAGGAACTCTCTAAAGTATGTTTTCTTTCAAGCTCCATGACTTGTAAATATGGAACCACTTAATAACTAGGATGGCTCCAGCCAAGTTCTAGCAGGCATGGACACGGAGCTGCTTATTTTGCTTACTTATTGACTATTTCAATCAAATTCTGCTCACTCCCTTTACTCCTTTTGTCAGTGATATTTCCAAAGGAAGACAACACATCAAATGATGGAAGATGGAGTAGGGGTGGGGAAGTGAGTCTCAGAACGAGGACCTAGAAATGTGTGTAACTGTGAGAAAGTGAGATGCTCAGGATGCAGGAACACATCACAGGAGGCGGATGTTGAAGATCATGGGTAGTCAACAGCAATCCCTTGTGGGGGGTGGATGTTGAAGACAGGTTCCGGACAATTGTATATATTCTGTCAATCATGTTTTAAATAAATGCTGATTGGCCAAGCAGGAAGTATAGGCAGGTCAACCAGACAGGAAGTAGAGGTGGTGTGAGGAGAACAGGAGAATTCTGGAAAGAAGGAAGCTCTTTCCCAAAATCCTATGCAGATCATGGAAGAAGCAAAATGTGACCTGCCTCACAAAGAAAGGTACTGAGCCATGTGGCTAACATAGATCAGAATAATGGGTTAATATGAGCTATAACAGCTAATAAGAATCCTGAGCTAATGGACAGATCAATTTATCGTTAATGCAGACTCACTGTGTGATTTTCTTTGGGGCTTACCCACTGTGGGAACTGGGCAGGATAGAAACCCCAACTAGCAGGTCCTCATGTTACAGAAGACCATAAGGAGTCAACAGCAATCCCTTGTGGGAGGCGGATGCTGAAGACCAGAGATAGTAACTAGAAGTCCCAAACAAGCATGGGCAAGGGTGTGAATGAATGCCATTCTTTCTTACAGCTCATAAGAAGCCAAAGAAACCAAAGTAAAACATATAGAAAATTATATCACGTAACAATAAATGTAAAGCCCCTGCCCTTGTTTGAGTATTCCTTCAGAAATGGCTTAAATTAACTAGCATTTGGTCAATAACCTATTTTTAAATCCACTTTTTTGGGCAAGATGCAATGCCATTTTATCCACAGAGTTAACTATTTATTTACTTGTTTTTCAGTACAGAAACCATTCATTTTTTTCTCTCTTGCTGACATTTAAAAAAAACTTCAGTTAACCATGTTAAACTGTCCAAGGATGTTAGAATCATAAGGGAAGTTCCTGTGAAATAATCCAGTTTTGTTTTTGTTTTGAATATTAATAATTAACTCTGCTCTAAGCTTTGACAATCAAATTTATTGGCAATGCATCCAACAAAGACCATTTTCTCAAGACATTTTTTAAGATATAAGGTTAATGCGGGTAGGAATCTATTTGTGGGTGCTGAAAATGAGGGAAAGGACTGTTTGGAGAGAGAAGGCCCGAGTTTAAACTCAAGAGCAAGCTGAAAATCTAGAATTGTAAGCATGAGAGAAAACATAGTATTCTTTTAAATTTCTTAACTACTTGACTAGCACAAAAAATGATTCCAATGTTCAGGTTTAAATCTTAGCCAAGTCTTTAAGCATTCTGTGTTCTGTGGATTAGCCGACTGGGAAGATCAGCGAGGCAAACCTTGGGTAACACTTTGCACTAATGCTTTCACCTTAAATACCGCTTGGTCTTAACAAGGTTGAGCTTCCAAAATATTGATTCTCTATAGGAATAAATTAATGTCAAATGGAAGATGTTATTACTTAAATACGACTAGCATCTGGAAAGAGTCCATCAAATGTATCTATCAGTGTTTTAATACACATTTGAAAACTTGATCATTGGATGCTGGTTCATGCTGGCATAGCATCTGTCTCACCCAAGATAAAGCTGAGAAGAATGCCATGCACTCACAGCCCAAAGCACAGAGAGAAAGGGGGAAACAACTAGGTAATTCCATGCTCCTTGGTGGAATCTAGGGTCTGTGAATGCACGAGGATATTTGTTTGGCTTACAAATATCTGGGTTACAGTTTGGCTCTTTAGAAACCCATGGGAGACAAGACACATGTGCTTACTTGTGAACTGAATGTCCTCAGGGTCATTTGCCTGAGCTGTAGAAAGAAAATGCTGGCCTTCTTCTGAAGTTCCTTCTTCTTTGATTTCCATGATCCACCACACAACTGGCTTCTTGTCCACAGTGTCTTGTCCAAGTGGCACCAGAGAACGGGTTCTGGTTTAAGGCTGATGTGTCTTCACTCTAACGATCTAATATCCTGCTGTGAAATTCTGCACATAGAAAATATCAAAATTCAACATTGCAGCCATTTTCAAGCTCAAATGAAAGCTAAAGATGAATATAGAAACTACAACAACTCACAAATTACCTTTCCTCCATGTCCAGGCCTCTCGCACTTTCAGAATCAAACTACATAGTGCACTGGGAGCTCTAGGCTAAGTCAATGTTTTCAAGGTAATCATTAGAATCATATGAGAAATTCCTAAATCCAGAAAGGTATATTCATCCTTTCAATTTAATTTTATTTTATTTTTATGAGATACATACAGGGTTGCTAACTTAAGGTGCATATATTCACATATATTCATCCCTTCAATTTTATTTACTGAGCTAGAACTCAGCAGATGGCATTCTGTCAAGGAATTTGCCTGCTTCGCCACTAAGACCATCACTGCGACTCCTTCCCTTGGAATCTCCCTTTATGTCCCGGATGTCCCACTCTGCCCCTGGGAGAGCATTAGTCACAAGTACATAAACCTAATTGGCATGCACTTCTCTTCCAAGATGGGCCCGCAGGTTCAAAAGGGGAGTTTCCAGCCATGTCATTTTCCACAGAGTCTCCTACTGTTCTGTCTGATGGTGGTTTAATTATTTAATAATTGAGGTATGGTGGGTAAAGAATGAAGCTCAAAGGAAAATGAAAGCAACAGAAAACTAGTGGTGATCAATACTGAAAAGGGACCCCCCCGGATTTAATACCCTGTTATAAATAGTTTCAAATAGTTACAAATTCATGTTGATATACATGACCAAGAATGAATTGAAAAAAGTTAATGTTGTTTTAAATCAAGTTACCAGCTGAATTAAAATGTGCAAAAATCTTTAAATGTCTACCCAGCACCATTTAATGAGATAACAGTCAACGAGTTTGGTTTGGAATACTGATGTTACCTCAAAACCCACAAATCAACAATCCCACATTCTGCTGTTCTTAACAAAGTAGCTTCATTTAGAATTCAGTTTTAGTTCTTAGAAATCAATGACAAAATTCACATGCAGAAAGCAACATGAATCTTTAAAAAACATTACAATTTAGCTGCAGATATTGGTCTTAATGATACAAGCAAGAGACTATTGTCTAAGGTAAAGGACTGTTTGACATCAATTAGATCATAATCATCAATTTCAAAATTATTTTTTCAATTCATACAGTACTTCTAACTTTTTTGCCTATTACATTCATAATTCTTTTTTGATAAATACACACATATTCATTGCATAATCTCCCAAAGACCTGAAAATTCTATGGCTCTTGGATATGAGAATCTTATCAACCTCATTATATTATTTTAATTAAATACTTAACCCTTAGTCCTGATCAGTCATTTTAAAAAACTGCAAGACCCACAAGAGACGATGCAAATCCTTGGTAAAATAGCCAGTCAGTACAGTGAATGTGAATAATTGATAAAATAAATGCTAACGCAGGTCTTTGTGCACACTTGCATAATGTAGAGAGAAGGGACAAGAAGGAAGTATGATGCTTCTGAGCTTTTCTTGCCATGGTCACACTTAACTGTATCATCGACTCAAAACACATACAGCATGGGAAAACCATACACAAAGGAAAAGTAAGTGCTACTGCTGAGCACAAGGGTCTATTTTCACTCTTTGTTTGTTACACTGAAGAATAATTTCAGATTTGATACTTGCTATTGAGATATAGGCTTCAGAACACATCAGTAGCAAGGCCCCGGAAAACGGTTCAATTTCCAGGTGGTAAGTGCAGTATTTACCCTGCTGTGGTTGACTTCCTTTTCTGGGTCTGTTTGGAAGTTTTCTGGCTTGCTGATTATTTAATTGTGGTTTCTGCCTACCACTCATATATTTAAAGGTCCATTTTTAAGCATAAGGACTGTTCCTTCCAGGTATCCTACCTTCAGACCAGCCCAGAAGCAATGCATAAAATGCAGAGTTGTACTGCCCAGCCTTGGGCAAGCACTGTTGCTTCTCCTGCTCCCCCAGACGAGGACAAATGATGCGGAGCTATATTTACAAGTTATAGTTAATTGAATAATATTTCTCATAGACCATGTAATAAGCATTGCTAAGTATTATCCAGGCCTCACACTAAAATTAGTACTGTGACATTGTCACAAAAGTCATGAAAAGACATCATGGTTAATTAGAAAGAGACTGATCATACATAGGACAAAACAGAGACATTCTTCTACAGTGAAGGGGCAGTGTGAAATATCTTCAGCATTGAAAGCTGCAGCCTGGTGCTGGTCATTCATTATTGACAGCCAGAACAATGGCATCTTCTGGTCAAGGTAGAGTGCTGGAGGCAAACAGTGGGCACAAGACATGACACCAAGAATGATGTACTTAGCCCTTGTGGTATGTTTCAGACAACACCCTTCTACTACACTGTCTTATATTAATGTGACCTTGCCATGCTTTAGAAATCTTGAAAGAAAAATTGAATTAAAAAGTTTTAAAAAAGAACTGAAATTGTAATAAAAATTACAAAATGATAAAATAGGGAATAGAAGAATCAGGTCCATAGTGATTACATTCAAAAGGTATACTAAGGGTACTCATCTTGTGATCAAATGACACAGTTTAGTTGTAACAAATGGTGTCATCTGTCTACGGGGACGGAGCCATGCTAGTTATTCTAGGACAGGAAGGGCAAGAAACCTGAGCTTGATGAAGTGAGGCTCGCTCACCTTCTCTCTCACTTTCTGTTATGTGAATAAACCTGGTTGGGTCTCTGGGTCTCTACTAAGCTTTGATTGGATGAACAACAAGAGAGAGGTGTGAGACCATATTCAAGGGTAAGGGAATTGAACTTTGCTCTAGAAGGTGAAAGTCCCAAAGGGAGGACAGGGTCATGAGTAGATAAATACTTTGATGCCGTGCCTTCCATCCTAAATCTAGGGCACTCACCTCCAGGTTTGTTCCTTTGCTGTAGCCCGACTTACACAGAGTTCATGAAACATGTTTTAGAGCTCAACACTGTTACTGTTTTCATGATAGCTCATTTTCTATTTTTAAGAAATGAGAATTGCTTCCAAAGAAAGAGCACATAATACTTAGCGATTAGGCAATCTGAAGCCTATATAGCAGACTCGGTAGAAAGAGAATGCATCAAGGCAGATGTACTGCATATTTACTGTAGGAAGTTCACCAAGTGTCAAAGCAAAGATTATTCTAGAAGCCTGAACAAGGATAATGATAAGGAAATTATCTTATTTGTAGGTGATTTTAGTAGCTCAGAAAATAAAATGAGAATCTATGCCAACATACAAATATTTGGTTAGAAAAGAGAGCCATAATTTCAAATGATATTACTGGTTTTAGTGATAGAATTTGGTGTAGCAACTTTGAAAAATAGGTATGTTTTTGATACCTAGGAAACTCTGAACCAATGAGCTTCCTGGAGAAGAAACAAGGCAACATTTTAGCCAATGAGGTGAATTTTGGTATTTAAACATGTTGCTTCACCTACAATGTCCTTGTACACCATGAGCGTAGATTTTGAAGAGAGAAAGACAAGCTGGAATAATTTAGGTGTATTTGGAATCACTGGCTAATAGCTAAGTCGGTACAGTGTATAAGCTCACTGAAAAAGCAAAAGAAAGGTTTGGAGAGTCAATTATAAGACACAAAGAAATTCAGAGGGATAAGTAGGGATTCTTGGAAAAAAGCTTAAGAAGCAGTGAGGAAAACTAGAGAGGAATAAAGAAGCAGTCAATGGATCGCTGCCATTGCTCCGCTGAGGACAGTTTTGGTGGGAAGTCAGCACAACTGATTGATAAAGGGATGCAGGAAACAGTAAGGGAATATCATAGATAGAGTCTGTTATATGGAGGGGGATGGATGTGAACTGAAAATGAGGCAATGGTCTCACAGGAAGATGATCCCCATCAGGACCTCACTTCCTGTAGATAAAAAGACATAGTCACATGCTCATAAATTAAATATAGGAAAGTCCTAATCCACCTTGAAAAACTAAGACCATACAGGTAACGATTAATAAATTTGAAGTCCTGGCTGATTTTTTCAACTTGACACAAACCTAGCTAAATCTAGTACGAAGGAATCATAATTGATAAAACGCCTCCATAAGATTGACTTGTAGGACAGTCTGTGGGACAATTTCTTGGTTCATGACTGATGTCAGAGGGCCAAGTCCAGCAAGGGTGGTGCCATCACTGTGTTGTTGGTCCTGGGTTGTACAGAAAAGCAGGCTGAGCAAGCCATGAGCGACAGAGCCACTGAGTGGCATTCTTTTATGGCCTTTGCTTTAGTTTTTTCTCCAGGTTCCTGCTTTGATTTCTTGTGGTGACTTCTCTTCATGATGGGCTGTGTTCAGGATATATCAGCTGAAATGAACTCTTTTTTCCTCAAGTTTCATTAGGTCATGGTGTTTAATCACAGCAATAGAAGCCTAAGGCATGTGTGAAACATTAAAATAAAAATGGTCTAGGCACAAACAATACTATAGCAATGAGAAAACAAAATGCACACCTAGAAAATAAACATGGAACTTTCAAGGTTCCATTTGCAAAGACTTAAATCAGCCCCATCCCAGTCAAGATAATGCCAACAATGTATACAATTAAAACTTTTCAATAATGAATTAGGAAAAAGTCTCAAGGTCATCAATTGATCTGAGTCTTGGAAAACAAACAAACAGACAACAACAACAGAAGCACAGATGCCTCCAAGGGGCCAAGGACAAGAAGAAGAAGGCCAGGTCACAAGCTTGCAGTAAGAACTCAGGCAGAATGTTTGATGGATTGCTAATAGATCAGGGATAGAATCAGGGTGGAGACGACTCCTGAGATCCATCTCAGGCATTGCTTATTACTCATCAACAGGTCCTTTGTCTTAGGCCCTACTCAGGTGCTTATGAACTGAGTGGGTGTCTAGACGGCATCTCTTTGGGAAACATGCCTGTGGGAGGGAAAAGCAGTCATTGCAGGAAACGCACAGAGCACTAATCTAGTCACTTCCCTACAATGCAGAAACAACGGGTCCTGCTTCCATGAGGGTACAACCATAGACCCATTGCAGTTAGGGAGTAGAAACATGGAAACAGTGAGAATCTCTGGGACAGGTCCACTAACCACTTTCAGATCCCTATTACTGTGACCCATAGTCAAGGAGCTTGGTATCTAAGACCTAGGCTCTAAGACATCAGCAGAAAGCAGCCCTGCCTGATTTCTGTCCTACTGCACTGAAAGCAGAGGGCAAACATAACAAGCCACCTAATCCCACTTGTGGCCCTTGAGAGCATACCACAATTCACTTGTGAACTGTGAACATCTCTTCCAGAAAAAGCCTAATGTTGAGAGCAGAGAACTAAGTCTCCAACCACTGATCCTACTCATACTGTGTAGGAGTAACACCGGTAGAATGTATAGACAGCTGTGAAGGATGTCATAGGAACAGTACTGACGCCTGCTCAAGTGCTGACTAGATGGATTCCAGCTCCCCAGGATACACATTAAAGGCTTAGAAGTAAAACTGGGATGTCCAGTTCCAGCCACAAACCTGCTACAGCCCAAGGTGTGCAGCTCTACATAGCACACAGTTGAGAGCAAAGAGGAAAATGAGCAAGAAAAGGAACAGGAGAAGGAAAATGAGGAGGAGAACAAGAATGGGAGGAGCAGGGGGAGGAACAGGAATGGGGAGGAGGATTAAAACAAGAAAACTCTTTAAAGAGAAAATGTATGAACATTATTAAAGAAGCCACACCCAGGTAGTGCACAGATGCTGAAATTATCAAAAACAGAATTAGAAAGAGACTGTTTTGGAGGTTATAGCAGAAAACTCTACACAACCAGATAAGAAACATAGTCAAAATCTAAATAGAAAAAGGAATAAAATAAATATTAAAAACATAAAATACAGTGAGCAATGCAATGAAGACTGTCTTTGGCAACTTGTCTATATATCTGTCACAACCTAAAAATGAGAAAATCAGAAAGTAGGTCAATAGGATGTACCCAAACAGAGACACAAAAAGCAAAGAGACCAGTGATAACATGGTGGCAGCACCAAGGATGTGCAGTCTGACCTTCAGAAGAGAGAACAGAGCAAATATTTGAGGGGAAATAACTGAGATTGCTCCAAAAATGTTGAAAGTTATCAAAACACATATCCAAATGTCCTCAGAAAACATGAAGCAAAGGAAGAGCCCACACCCTATACACCATTAAATCACAGGCACACACACACACACACACACACACACACACACCTGCAGAAGCCCCATGCATTGTGACCCATCACAGGGGGAAATCCTGAGACACCTAAGCAAAACATAACAAGTTGAGAAACACAATGGCCTCAATGGTTACATGTTACAAGAGCAGAATATCTCCAATGTTTTGAAATAAGAAAAGCTGTCAACCCAGCATATTTCACAAGGCAAAAAATAACTGATTAGCACTGGAGAGCACTAAAGGCTCTTCAACTAGAAATAAGGAATGGAAAACTCATCATTAGCCCTTCACAAAATGGAAGAGAAGTTCTTCAAGCATGACAGAGATACACAGGTCTATGAAATAAAGAGCAGCTCTAGAGATGACATAACAAAACAAAGTTAACTTCATTTTCTCTTGCTTATAATAAGGACAAAAGTTAATTGCCTGAGTCAAAGGTGGGCATTCTCTGCTCAGACAGAAATGTAAAAGGCTCTGGGTTTGTCCGCCTGCACTTAAAGAAAAATGTAAGGAAAAAACAATTTGTTGGCCGTATTTTTGGCTTTATTATTGCTACAATTGCTCAGTTTAGATGCTGCTATGCAAAATCAGCCATTGATAATACAGAAACGATAGATACTATGCTGATAAATTTTACAGACAAAACTCACTGTATTCCAGATTTGACCTGTAATCCAGAGACAGCAACCACTACTTTATAGCAAAATTAATAAGAAAATATTTTGGATTTATATAATCTAAAATAACATATATATACATACATACTATATATGTATATATAAACATCAACACTAAAACAATGAGAACCAATGAAGAATACACTGGTATTGCTTACATATTGAAGTCATAGTATATGATTATTCTCCTAATACATTAGGAGATAGACACTGAAGAATTACAGTAGATATGAAAATCCTAGGATACTCATTAGTGGTATTTAAACATAGATGATAAACTAATAATGGAGATAGAATAGAATAAAATATAAAATTCATGTACAATTTTTAAAAAGAACATAACTAGATGAGTGGTTAAAGGTTATTGTTACTGTTCTTCCTAAGGACCTGAGTTCAATTCCCAGGACCAACATCAGGTGGTTTACAACTGCCTGAAATCTCAGCTCCAGGGGACTCTCACAGCTCTGACTTCTGGAGGCACTTGAATTCATCTGCACATACCACACTCACAATTGGAATAATAAAAATCTTTTAAACAAATAAATATATGAATAAATTAAAAAACAAAACTAGAAGATATAGAATCCAGTGACCACAATGGTTTTAATCCAAACATATAAGTAATTAGATGCAATTTAAATACATGCAACTTAACACTTCAATGATCAAATCTAAGATTATGCAAAAAAGAAAAGGCAAATTCTATGTATTTCACAGCTACATTCAAGCATTTTCCTTTATTTTTGTTACATTTAAACCTGATAGCACAAATAGATAAGAAGCCAAGGGATGAGAAAATGCGTGCACTAGAGACACTCATTAGAAGAAGGCTGGAGTGGCTTTCCACATGCTGAAAAATTGATTTCGCTTCCACTAATATTAGCAGGGTCATCGTTAATTATAAAATGTTAATCACCAAAAGACATAATAACCCTAAATGAATCATATAGGAATAACCCTATGTAAATCTAACAATAGATTCAGAAAATGAAGTAGATAAACTCACTGTTCCACCTGGAGGCATCAAAGCTCCTCTTCAGTACAGATACAGACGAATCTTCCTGACAAGCTCGCCTAACTCCCGTCTAGAAACCTGCCTACATGACAACAGAATTCACATCTTATATTTCAAGGTGAACATGAAGAATTGACTAAGATCGACTCTTATGGGCCACAAAATAAGCCCTAACAAGTCTAAAAGAAATGAGGTCATAGAAAATATATTTCTGACCACAACAAAATTAAACTGGAAATTACACATTAAAAGATATGTAGAAAATCTTCCAAGGGGATAAAAGTTAAAGAATGTATTTCCACATAACTCAGGAATCAAAACTGAAGTTAAGTGATACCATTTATGTGTTTGAGATTAAGAAAAGTCTGTATACTCTGTATCAAAATCCTCTTGGAGGGAAAGTGATGGTTTCAAATGCATATATTAGGAAAACAGATCACAAATTCATAATGTAATCTTGTAACTTATAATTACAATAATTCAAATCACATTTACAAATGTAGAACAAAGAAAATAGTATAGATAGCAAGTATAATGGGTAAAGATTTACTTTCCAGAAAATATTTAAAATGCCAGAAAATTAATAACAAAAGGCAAAACAACTCAATCGGAAGAAGAGTCTGTGAGAATATACAAACTAGTAATTAAAATATTAAGCAGATGTGGCTAAGAAATATATTGGGAGGTTTTCAAATTCATTAGCTATCTGACAAAGCAAATGAGACATAACCTAATTGTCATTGGCAGGTAACAGTATTTAATTCCAGACCCGAAAGTTTGGTAAAGATTTAATCTGTGCAAATTTCTGCAGGGATGGGTCATCAGCTGCAGTGAAAATCAAGTTGTCAGCGTCTGGTGAATGGAAAACCAATGGCAGTCATGGCAGAAACCAAGTTGTCAGCGTCTGGTGAAGTGGAAAACCAATGCCAGTCATGGCAGAAACCAAGTTGTCAGAGCCTGGTGAATGGAAAACCAATGCCAGTCATGGCAGAAACCAAGTTGTCAGTGTTTGGTAAAGTGGAAAACCAAAACCATTTTTTTCCAATGCCACTCTCAAGCAGATGTTCGAAGTAAACACTTGGAAGCACAGACCAGCAAATCATTTAGAGAATGTTCCCAACTAGTGAAGTTCCAGTACTAAAAAGGGTTGCAATCAGACTAAATATCCTTAAGTAAGAAAGTATGTCCGTACATTGAGGATTTCCCATTTGATTTTGCAGTAAAGTTAATAAATTTTTGTTTCATCTAATGAAAAAACAAGTTCAGAAAATATTAAGAAAGGGAGAGTAAGACATGTGAGGGGCAAGGAGACAGAAGACATGACAAGATGTTTAGAAAAATTTACGACATGGAAGCCAACACTCTAATAAGTTATAATGTGTAAAACAACACTCTGGCTCCATTTTGCACAGAGTATGGAGACATGAGGCACAAGTACAGGGCTGTTCACAAGGAACTGTAAAGTCAGACTCCCTGTGATGCTGGCAAGGAGGGAGGCACTGGGGTGTGGTCTGGGAGGGAACACAGTAGGTTTGAAACTCCATCTGGAGAGTTTCTTAGAGATAAAAAGGAACATTTATTCTATTTTCCTTATTCATTTCTGTGTTTTACATATTCTTATGAACTTAACTCAAAGGAAGCACAGTCATGTGCTGGCAACAAAGAGGCCATGGGTGATTTGCACTTTAGGTAGGAAGATGGGATACTAGGTTGGCCATTGTGAATGTCAGGGAGGAACAAGTGGTCTGCATTTGACACCACAGATGGGGGTGACAGTTTACCTACTTGGTGGCCTTCTCCCAAAGGACTGAGCAGCAGACAGTACAAATGACACAGTGCTAAACATTTGTCTCACAATGCACTGAGAAAAAGATGAAAGCAGTAATGTGATAGTACTAAGGAAATGGAAGTCCTTTCGGGTGAACTGGGAAGCCATCTAAAGGGAAAGATGCCATTTAGTGGCAGATGAGTGAAGTATTCGGTTCTAAAAGATGAGACCTTCTGAGCACAGCATGACATAAGTGGGTGGCTGAAAGTGGCTAGCAATTACACGATAAAGAAACTATGTGTGACGGGTGTTACATGGGAATTTCCCACGGAAATTAAATCATCTAACCATTTAAAAGAATAATAGGCGAAACTTGGGGACCAAAGGAAGATAATGTCCCTAAGAAACGTTTGCGGAGGACAGAGCTTGGCCAATAAGTGTGACAAAAGTGAGCAGCATCGTGACACATCTACCATCATACACGAGATCGTAGTCACATAGGGCCTGCTTCAGGCCTCGGAAAATGACAGCCTCACCTTAATGTCTGCTGTGTGTACCTTTGTGCTCCTTTGAGGAAATAGGGGCTATGTCTTTATAAGACAGAGAAAAGGGAAATATTCCCCCAAGAAAATGAAAGACAGAAACACTTATGGATTTAATGTAACAATTTGAAAATTAGGATCTGGAGATGTCATGGTCAATCAAGCCTATAAAACAGGATGGTATGACAGCAAGAATACATGAGCGGAGGAGCCTGCGCTTTGGGGTAGTGTATGAGGAGATGTGGATAGGAGACACTGGCTACCGCCTGCTCTTGGACTGGAAATCGGCCTTTAGTCCTGACTGGCTCTGTTTTGTTCTATCAGTCTGCAAGAGAGAAGGCACCCCAAGGACTGCTGAATGCATGCTTCATTTAAGTTCCAGCTCCTCTTGAATTATTTAGTGATATGTTCACACACTAGCAATTGTGGAAAGAATAGGGGTTGGGAGTTTGGTTCGTCTGGCATGTGGAAGGCCTTGGGGTCAAGTACTAGTACTGAAAAGAAACAAAACAGTTTAAAAACAGAATATAACAATCAAGTATTTCAATAGAACACAAACTTAACAGACTATGAGAAATTTGGGATGATCACCTCTGAAGAAAGGAAGACCCGAAGACCCAGAAATGGACCAGAAGTGTATCCAGCTGCCAGATAATGGGTCCATATTCTAAGTCAGTGGTTCTCAGCTTTCTTAATGCTGCAGCTCTTTATCACAGTTCCTCATGTTGTGGTGACCCCAGCCACACAATTTTTCATCATATCTAATAACTGTACCTTTGCTACTGTTATAATCATAAACATAAATGTTTTCTGAAGGGCTAACCCATCAAAGGGTTGTTGGAGCCCTAGTCCCAGGGTTCTAGCCCACGGGCTGAGAACCACTGTTCTAAAATAAGCTTTGTAACATCATTTCTTCATCTTAAGAAACTCCTGCCTGGTACTCATGCAGCATCTAGAAGGCTAAGAATTTCCGCTGGATGTTGAAAGAAAGTCTTGAAATTTTACTTTTTTTTTGTCTATAGCTGTTTTATGCTGCAGGTTGGACTTTGCTCAACAAAAATCCATAAAACCTGAAACCCAAGCCAAAACCTGGAAACAACCTAGATGCCCCTCAATGGAAGAATGGATAAAGAAAGTGTGGAATATATATGCATTAGAGTACTACTCAGCGGTAAAAAACAAAGATATCTTGAATTTTGCATGCAAATGGATGGAAATAGAAAACACTATACTAAGTGAGGT
>LOEQ01001420.1:84875-95040 GCA_001685075.1 Bramus lutescens
CTGCTGATGTCACACTGTCCACTGTCTGTCTCTACCTGTGTGACCCTGCTGCTGTCACACTATCTACTGTCTCTACCCGTGTGACTCTGCTGATGTCACACTGTCCACTGTCTGTCTCCAACTGTGTGACCCTGCTGATGTCACACTGTCCACTGTCTGTCTCTACCTGTGTGAGCATGCTGATGTCCCACTAATGATTTCAGTTTTTCTACCTTCTTTCTTAGTCCTTTTCTTCCTGTGCACTCTTTCTTCCCTCCCCTCCTTCCTTTCTTCCTCTTCTTCTCTCCCTCATTTTTCTCCTCTTCCTCTTCTCTTCTTCCTCCTTCTTCAATGTTTACTTAGTGTTCCTCAATCAGTCTGAGTATCTTTATTCTCACACTTCAGGTCTTAATTGAAAGGACACACAGGAAGATACATAGTATTTACATAAACTCAGTAGACTCTTCCATTCTTTCTCAATGTAATTGCTATTTTGAACTCTGCATTTTTCCTAAATAGCATTTATCAGAAACTTTTCTGTATGGATGTTTGTTTAGGTCAAGTTTTCCTTACTGAACTTCAAGTCCTGAGAAGGCAAGAATGGACATGTATGTGCTATTTAATCTTGTAAAGACTTTCAGAGGTCACTTCCTAATGGGCAATGATAGTTTGTTAATTTTTGCATTTGTGTATATATCCAGTATACCTGAAGCCCCCAAATATAATTTAATATAACAAAAGCAATTAATTTATCTTCAGAATCTGCTCAACTACCTTTCTATATGCACTCATGCCTATCTAGGTCATCAAATAGCAGAACTATAAAATAGTTTGTTAATAAAGAAGTAATATGCTTGCATAGTTAACAGTGTAATGCAATGATGGAGAATGATTCCTCTACCTGATATATGTTGTGTTCCTCAACAGCTTGGATCTGCGTTCATTGTTTCTCTGGTTTTACTCTGTAAATTACAAAGGAACAAACTTTTAAAATTTTGTTTTATGTACATACAAAAAATACCTTAATAAAATACCCACAAATATTTCAAAGACAGTATTTGATATACTTCCAATGAATAGCATTACAAATATTGGGGCCTTATTAACACACTGTATATGGAACACTGTTTACTTCTAGTCAAAGTTACTATACTCCCTGCAGCTCAGAAAGTTCACTAGAAGAGTTGTCATTGCCTCTTATTTCTTATTCACGTGTGCCTAGCTCTCTTCTTTGCCAGACACTGCTCTAAGTTACAAAGATAAACTTTTAGTACTCATAGCCAAGGGTCAACATGAGGTCAACTCAGTAGCTCTGCAAACCCAACATATTCCCAGAAAGCCCGTCTCAGGACTAGCCTTTGGTTAATTGCGGGGTGATGACCTCAGGATTCTTGAAACAGTCTGATAACAGTGTCTGGTTTTTCAGACCTTAGTGTCATTTATTCTTAGTGTTATCTCTCCTCTTATAGATTGTCTCCTCACTTTGAAAATCCTCTGCCCCCATCCATAGTATCTGTGTCCACCTTTTCCCCTCTACAACTTCTCCCCTCATATTGTAGTTGCTTTTAGGTCACCTGGTTTCTGGAGTTATTCTAGGTTATACAGATAAAAGCCATAAGAATAGTATTGTTGTGTCTTTACGTCAAATGGCATAATATATTCATGTGTTTGTATGGGTGTCTGTGCATAAAGTCATTACTGTTGCGCTTGGTGGTTGCTTCCCAGAACTTGAAAGTGAATCTCTGTTGCTGAAGACACTGCATATTTTGGACACAGAACTTGAGAGAATCTAGCTGGGTGCAACCCAAAAGCCTCTTAAGAGATCTCACTTGAGTTTGATGGATTCAACAATGCTGTGAAGGTAAGTGTTAGAAAGTTTCACAGTGAGAAATTAGACAAAAGTTACAACTGGAGATAATATAGCCAACCAATTGGTCACTAAGTAGATGCAAAGCAAAAAGCAGGGTACCAGTCACAGAGAAATGCTATGTGCTTGCCTTGCGAAGCGTTTGTTCAGCTAGAAGCTGCTGCAAAAGATACTTTGGCCTAATCGGTCATGATTGTTATGTGTCTATGATGGTAGCTTCATCCTAACTTGAACAAACCACAAGTTATCCATAATTTCAAGGCCACCCAGAAATTAACACTGTGCCCCCTTGTACATATTGCATATGGCCAGGCCCTGTCCTGAATATCATTACGTTTAAAATTGTGATGAGTCCATTTATACAAATAAAGTATGATGGTTCAGAGGTAAACACATTCTCATGTGATATATAGTGTCCCAAAAAGTCCTAAAATGATCTTTTTAAATACAAGAAAAACATACACAAGGGGAGATCTAAACACAGTGATGATTAAATGCACTTAAATAAACAGGACACTTGTGCAAGTCCAAAGAACAAAATTCTAGGATGCAGAAAGATTAGCTGTATTATATGAGCCTGAATCTTTCAGGCTCAATTTGTTCCCATTGTGGTGCTATTCAACATGTTCAGTTCCTATCATCACTTGCTCTAATATCCTGCAGGCATAGACCCCTTAAATAAACACCCCAGTGGACTTAGTGCACACACGAAATCTCATTTAACACTTATCATTACCTTCTAAATAAAGTACCAAATAGGAAATTTTCATTAATTAGAACATGAACGTTTTCTTTAAAACAAACAATAAAATTCTATTATAAGTGACTTCTGGGCCTTAGGCTAGAATGAACATTATCATTTATGATTAGGGTGTGGCACGTTCAAATTGGCTGAAATGGTTCCATCTGGGATCTATCTTCCATTATGGAAGTCGGTGCATTCTGTGGTCTCTGTATCCATTCTCTCGGTGGTCCTGAGTGGCTGCTCATCACATCCAGCCTCCGTTCTACAGTAGAGTTATGTGGATCATCTTAGCAGCAGCTCTGCTTAGGACTGCTGCCTTTGTCATGCTGCCCCATAGAAGACGCTTGGGTTTCCAATGCTTTATGTTGACCTGAGACGTCCTGGGTGACTCTGAGCAAGAGCCTCCCTTCCCAGTAAAGGTTTTAGAGTACACTAACACCAGAAGCCGAGAAGGGTTGAGTTGAGAAGTGATGAGCGCCCAGGAGAGAGCATGCTAGGGGACTCAGGGGATCTTGAAGTACAGACGTCTCCCAGTGAGCACTCCAAAGGAAAACCTCTCTTTCCTACAGGTACTGGCATTTCTGTATCTGCTTCACATGCCATCTATATGTAGTTAGTAAGTGTTATTTTCATCACCCTCTTCTAAAATAAACAATTCTGTCTCCAACAGCAACTTTCCAAATTCTCACTCTGCACATATTCCCACCATCCAATTTAAGACCAAAGGACAATTTAGCAGTCACTAAGGTCCAGCTCAAAATGGTCTTAATCCAACCATATAATACTACAAAAAATTGTTAGAATTGATAAAATAACTCAAGCATATTCCAAGGTTGTAAGGTAAATTTGCAACAATAACTTTTCTGTGTAATAGTAATAAATAGAAAGTAAATCATTCAAAATATATGAATGTAACTTCCCATAGCAGCAACAACAACTTGAATCATTACAGCTGTAACAACAAAATTAATGAAATACTTATGAATAGCAGTGTAAATAAAATTATAGAAAGCTGTAAGGAGAACTAAGGAGTGAAAATGCATGCATGAGTGGGAAAGTATTTGCAATGAAAATATCACTTGCTGCACAAATTAATTTCTACTTTTGATGCAATTCAAGTAAAAATTCCAGTGGGAGTAATTTTACAGCCTGTTAATTTTTTCTGGAGTTCATTGAAGCTGTGGATCATAAAGTAAATTTTGAATATGGATATTAAAGAGATGCATTTGAACTAATGATAAAATGTTTTTGTAACCCAACACTTAACACAGTACAGAAATGACTCTGAAAGGGATGCAGGCATTAATGCCACAATATGGGACTCTTCCCAAATATATTACCTTATACATTCTTTCATTTAGCAATGTGTAGCACCCGACAGGCACTAGGGGATAAGATGCTACTTATTAAAATGTCAACGCCGTTACTTCATCCTCCCATTAATTTTGGAGGGGGCCAAATTCCTTGATATCTTCGTTAATAGAATTTAATTTAAACTGACACAAGACCCCATGGAAGTAGACAGAGAGAAGCCTTAAATTCAGCGTGCATTAAAAGATGAACTACGAATGCAGCAGAAGGAAAATGTCTAGTCATTGCCTGCCTAAGTTTCAAAATTGAATAAAATATATTCTATTAGGTATAGATGCTAGCTTTAGGTGTATTATTGAGGTGAACACAAGGCAATGCAAAATAAAAATAAAATTAAGTGTAGTTTATTTGCATACAATTTTAGAGAGACCAAGTGTGCTTTTGAAATCTTTATGATTATACAAAGAAAATGTCTGACACGTTATACTAGAGAAAAACTCCTCTAGCTTAAATATCAAAATAAAACTAGATGATATTTGTAATGACTCTGCTGCAATAAAATGTATTTTAAGTAAACATTTAATGCTAAGTAGATAAGTAGCCAAAGGATAATTTATAATTAGAAGCACAGCTCTTTGAGGAACAAATGGAAGAGTATTTGACCTTATTAGTACCCAGGAAAATAACTAGTAAAGCAACGACCAGAAATAGTTGATTTAACATATTGGCAAGAAGAAAAAATGTTCACATTTGAAGGTTTTCGGGGGTTACTTTAAACACTATTTTTCTTGCATCCCCAAACAGTTTTTGGCCCTGTACTAGAACATTGAGCAGCATTCAAATGCCATGTAGTTAGGAGAAGATGCCCCTGTCAAGTACATTGTATCTTAACATCTATCAAACACACTTTTAGGTAACTGATTGTCAAGCATCAGCATGGTCTTAGAGATACCATAGTCAACATTTGGAATAAGTATGCTGAGCAATCACATGAAATTACAAAATTGCTTCTTCATGATAATCCAAGCAAAATGGTGGTACTGGTTTCCCAGAAAATGTCTTCTCAGTAAACACATGGCCACACTTTTAATGTGGAAGTTTTAGGCAGTTCTAATTATAGGATTCTATTCTAGGGAAGTAACCTCAAAAATAAGGGGAACATAAGCCAGGTGTGGCATCAGCTCACACCTCCATCTTGCATTCAAAAGGCTGAGGAAAGACAAACAGCAGTACTGATGTCACCTAGAGCTACAGAGTGGGTTGAGGGCCAGCTAGACCTATAGAATGTGAATGTGAGTCCACCGCAAAACAAATAAAAATGGGGGAGAGAAAGTGAGAGAAAGAGAGAGGGGGAAGGAGGGAGGNAGGGAGAGAGAGAGAGAGAGAGGGAGAGAGAGAGGAAGAGAGAAAGAATAAGGAAAGAAAGTACAAAGAATTTCTGCAGTATGTATTAAATAGGGACAATTAGAATGTGCCTAAAAATTAACAATAAAAAATACTGGAAAATGTGTGTTATATTAACTTGGTTGAATATTATCACCATTACACACAGACTCATGAAGAGTCAAAACTTCTCAGAGGCTCACAGTGCAATGCTAAGTCCACATAATATTCAAAGTTGTCTTTCTCCATTATGAGAATATTCTAGAGCCAGTGAGACTTCAGATACCCATCTTCACTCCTCTGTCTTCATTAATACATTAATAGGTTCTTTTACCTATGAGAAATTAATATATGACCATCTTCAAATGTTATTTCTTTATGGAATAGTAAAATTAGAAAATTCCAGGGGTTTAAATGGGACCTGTCATACAGTAAGATTTCTCAACCTCACCTCTATCATTTATGTTAGTTGTTAAGCAAGAAGCTAATCTATCCATACCATAATTTAGATAATCCCTGGGCTTGTGGGAGATAGACCAGTATAGTTGCTCTGCTGTACAGAACCTGTGAGGAGAATGGTTCTTCTGTCTGGAAAGGTTCCCCTGCTCACACACAGCCAGGCAAATGTCAGAAACCCATCGCTGATTCTTCCTTGCAGTCTGAGTGCAAGCATGTGGCCTGGGCCTGTGATGTCACAGGACAAGAAGCTAGCTCAGAAGCATATGCTTCATAGAAGCCATCTGGCTGTCTATTCTGGGAAGCAACACCTCTGCAAGTCTAGGAAGCAATGAAGCAGAGGTTCAACCCTCAGGTATTATGTTTTGTGTTTAGGCAAAAGCTCAGGGGCCAGAAGCAGCCAAAGTGTATCATGTATGTCTAGGTCTGTTTGGATACAGAGATCCTAGGAGGGAGACCTCCAGGCATACACCTCTACTCTCAGTGGAACCTAAACAATTGTTCCTTTATTGCATCCTTCTTACACACACACACACACACACACACACACACACACACACATGATAAGAGCAATCATATAAGTATATATTATATAATAATTTAAATTTTCAATCTAAAGTTTTTTTCTTTCAATTTCTAAAACATTTTCACGTGTACCACCAATGCATTGGGCCCTTGGCACCACAACCATCTCTGTTGGATAATTTCACCTTCCTGAAGGTCTTCAAAGGAAGAAACACTTTGTAAAGTACAGAATAGATTAAATGTTTGTGGGTGGACTAAAACACACAGATATTCAGATGAAAAGTGATAGGATTTTTTTTTACTTTTTAATATTTAAACATTCTCATATTCCTTGAAAATATGGACCACTTATTAAAAGAAAAATATGTTTATCGATAACTTGTAGCATCATTTGAAACATGCATAGCTCAGGTTCACTAGCTAGGCAAGCCCTTTCAAGATCACTATGTGTCATTGTGTCTGGTCCCTCACCTGTCAATTGAGTCACCTTTACCTGGTGCCCTGATCAGACTGTCATCCCCAATGATAGAAAATTCACTGAACTATTGTCCCAGAAGCAAATCAGATACTTCATGCCTCAGTGTTTGTCTGTTACAAAGCTTTTCTCAGGGTGCAGAACTGATAATAGATTAGGAATTTTTCTGTTCTCATTATTCGGTGGGAGGACCAGCTGAATCCTGGATCTTGTTTATTGCTACCAATAAGCCACATCCCTAACCCTTAGCATTCCGATTCTTGGAATAAATTTTTGTTTAAAACATTACTGATCTGTGGAATACCATGGGAGATGGATTGACAGACATAAGAGCCACAGAGGAGCCTAGTGAAAGTCTCTCTTCTGGGTATGACATGGTCATTAGAATTATGATCTCAGCAGCAGTGGGTCACTGCATGTATGTGCAGCCATGCATATGCACATGCTCACACATGCACACACACACACACAATTAAGAGAAAGTCTAGTTGGGAGGAAGAAATGATTCAGAAAGCATGAAGAAGGAAGGTAAATATATCATAATACGGAGTATGCATGTATGAAATTGTCAAAATTAAAAGAACAGTTAAGTGAAAAGACTGAGGAGGCCACACACATGGTCAATTCATTTAGAATGACTGGGGCTCTGGTTTCTTCCCCAGTACTAGCTGGTGAGTTGAGAGGGACAAAGATGCTGATTATTTTATTTGTTGGGAGCTCTCTTTTTAATCAATTTGTTAAAAACTCATTTGTGGCAAAGGGCACCACCATTGGACAAAGTGGCAGCCTACAGAATGGGAAAAGAGTTTTCACCAATTCTACCTTTTACAGAGAGATAATATCCAACACACATAAAGAACCCAGTAAGCTAGATATCAAGAAAACAAATAACAGAATCAAAAATGGGATGCAGGCCTGAACAGAGAACTCTCAAAAGAGGAAACTCAAAATGACTGAGAAGCACTTAAAGAAATATTCAACATCCTTAGTCATCAGGGAAAGGCAAAGCAAAACAACTCTGAGATTCCATCTTACACCTGTAAGAATGACAATGATCAATAAAAATCAAGTGACAGCACATGCTGGCGAGGATGCAAAGCAAGGGAAACAATCAGCTATTGCTATTAGGAGAGCAAACCTGTACAGATGCTATGGAAATCAGTGCGGCAGTTCCCCAGAAAGATGGAAACTGATCTACTTCAAGATCTAGTTATATCACTCTTGGGCATACACCCAAAGGACACTTCATCTTACCCCAAACACACTTGATCAAACATGTTCTTGGCTGTTCTATTAATAAGAGGTAGAAACTGGAAACAATCCAGATCTCCATCAACAGAAGAATGGATAGGGCAAATGTGGTACCAAATGGAGTATTACTTCAGACTTTTAAAAAATACACACTTAAATGAATGTAACTAGAAAAAAAAATCTAGTATGAGGCAATTCAGACCCAGAAGGAAAAATTTGGTAAGCGTTCATTTATATGTAGATACTAACTGCTTATGTCAATGACAACCAAGCTACAATCCACAGAATGATAGTGGTTAGGTGTAGAGCAAGGGACAGGAGATGGGGAAGATAGATCTCCCTAGGAAACAGAATAGCTATGGATGGATGTGCCGAGGGGGAGAGGGTTGAATGTGGGAGGATCAAATGCAGAGGGCAAATGGAAAGAGAGCTAGAGAAGGCATATGGGGAGAGACAGCTAAAATTAAGGGACATTTGAGAGGTAGAATAGATACCAAACACAGTAGAGACTTCCTAAAATATATACATATATGCAGATGACCTAAATAAAATTGTCAAATAATGGGGGAGATAGAGCCCCAACTTGCCATCACTTGTCACTAAATGAAACTTCTTGTACCAGATACAGTTATATCTAATTGAGGTGTTGGCCAAAGGGATCACATTTGGAATCTCCAAACAATCTGGGCTGTCACCCAGACTATAGGTTATTCTGCATAAATTAACAGCAAGGCCACATTGCTAAAAAATAACTCCTACATAACTCATTGAACATGGAGAAGTTGAGATGATGCATTCATCTCTATGTTCTAGCATCTTTGTTACAGAAAGGTACACTGCATGCTATCCCCCCCCGCAAAAAAACCATAAATACCAACTTAGTTATAAACGCTTTGATTTACAGTGCTGTCTGCCTGCAAGATATGCTAGGGCAATGATGGCATATAGCTTCTGAGAGGAACCAAACAATATCTGATTTGACTCAAGGCCCACTCCACGAGATGGAACCTGCATTTAATATTGCTTGGGTAACCAAGAACCTGAGACTAGATAGGTCAGGGACTTAGGAAAAAAGCAAACATTGCCATTCTAAAGACAAATGCACAAGAGAAAAACAACGAAAGAAATCAATAAAATGATTTAACGACATTCTGCTATATTCGTAGATCAGTGCCTTGCCCAGCCATCATCAGAGAAGCTTCCCTTCTTCAGTGGATGGGACCAAATACAGAGACCCACAAATAAACATGCAGAGAGTAAGAAACTTCAGAACACTCAACCCTAAAAGGGACATCTCCATCAAATCCCTCCCCTCAAGGGTCAGTGAACCCCATGGAGGAGGAGGCAGAGAAAGTATAAGAAGAGCCAGAGGGGATGGAGGACACCAAGAAAACAATACCCTCGAAATCAACAAGATCAAAGTTCATATGAACTCAGAGTCTGAGGCAGCAAGACAGCCTGCACAGGTCTGCACCAGGTGTTCTGTGTAAATATATTGTGGCTTCTAGATTAGTGTTCTTATCGAATTCCTCAGTGTGTGAATTACAATAGATCTCTGGTTCAATCTTGTGCCTTCTCTTTGGCTCTTTTCCTTCTGTTTGCTTGTTTTATCCAATTCTGATGTGTTTGTTTTTATCTTATTATATTTTAATTTATTAGTATCCCTTAGAAAAGTCTGTTTGTTTTCTAGAGAGAGATGATAAGAGAGTGGCTCTGGATGGAAGGGGAGGTAAGAAAGAAACCGGGAGGAGTAGAGGGAGGAGAAATTCAATCATGATATATTATGTGAGGAAGAAAAGCTATTTCCAATAAAAGGTAGAAAGAAAAATAGCTATTTAAGCTAATTAAATATTTAATCTTATTAGGTGAAGAAACATTAAAAAACTTCAGCTATTATCAAATATTGTTAGATCGTGGCAGTGGCCTATTATTTCCTTAGAGTCAGTAAGAACCTGTTCCTCTCCAGCCAGGGACTGTAGTTTAGTGAAAGGGTGCTTGCTTAGGTGGAATGCAGAGAGCATTCTGCACTGCCAAAAATTAGCTGTTTTTCAATACTGACCCAAAACATATTTCTGAAATGTTCTTTTGCTATTCGTGACTATTCATCCCCAGCTGAGACTTTTTTTAATAATTTATTTAAATATTAAAAATTTCAACCTACTCCCCTCCTCCC
>LOEQ01001420.1:103405-124166 GCA_001685075.1 Bramus lutescens
TCCTTCCTTCCTTCCTTCCTTCCTTCCTTCCTTCCTTCCCTTTCCTTTCCTTTTTCTACCTATTAATGCACATCTTTGCTATCCATTCTCATTCCTCTTTGGTTATACTTCTGAATTACTGGTATTAGTGAATTCCACTGTGAAAAGTTCCATTTGCTAGCTATAATCGATAGTGCTGTCTGCACATTCGCATAAATATATTCATGAATATATGAATACAAGTCAACTGGCTCTGTTTACAAGCAGAATTGGTCATCACGACATACACATGTGTGCATTTATGTATTTATTATGAAACCTGTATCCAGAGTAGGTTTCTAATTTGCATTTGCATCACATCTATGGGAGAGTTTGCATTCACGTGCATTTAATGAGCTCTAATTTTTATTACTGCTGCTTCTCTGAGCTTTTCTCCCCGACTTCTTTACTAGGCTATTGACGTCCTATTGTTTTACACAAACCATGTGTGCAGCAAATGTTGTACTGTGTATTTTCTTCTTTGTGTTTTAATGACCCCTATATCAAACAGGCATAAATGACTTTGAATAGTTCATGCTTCCACCCCATTAAATTAGATAATTAAAATTGGATAATTGTAATAACTTTGTTGTGGTAGTTGATTTCTTATAAACAGTCTTAGCCGTCAGTACTCAATGTTATCTATCATATGAAACATACATCATTTGGATGTGGTTTTGATAAAATAAACTGCAAAGATCAACCCCTACCCTTATTCTGTGATAGAGAATCTCAAAGAAGAAAATAATTTAAAGAATGAAGAGGGAGAAAAAAAGCAGAGCACTCTGTAAATAAGGTTTTAAGCCACAGAATCAGAGTAACCCAAATCTGATTTGAGATTCACGAAAGGGATGTATACACACTATGGCTCCTGTTGTTAAGGCATTTGCCATGTGAACCTTGCCTGCTTAACTGGGACATTCTTAAGTATGCCTCATCCTGTTAATGCAGGTCTTAATGATCCCATACAAAGAAAACTTCTAGCCCTAGCTCTGCAATATAGCTGTGCTGCAAACAAATAACGCCAAGCCAGTGGGGAATCAAGTAAGCCAAATTGTTTTCATCTCATCCCAAACCCTAACCCTAAACCTAACCCTAACCCTAACCCTTACACTAACCCTAACCCTAACCCTAACCCCTAACCCCTAACCCTAACCCTAATCCTAACCCTAACCCCCTAACCCTAACACTAACCCTAAACCTAACCCTAACCCTAATCCTAACCCTAACCCTAACCCTAACCCTTACACTAACCCTAACCCTAACCTCTAACCCCTAACCCTAACCCTAATCCTAACCCTAACCCCCTAACCCTAACCCTAACCCTAAACCTAACCCTAACCCTAACCCTAACCCTAACCATACAGGATAGAACCAATCCTCAAGCTCATATGTTCACATAGCTGGAGAATATACTAAAAATACAAACAAATCAGAGCTATATAAGTTAATGATGAAAACCTCAAACTTGTAAGAGATGATAACCTTCAAGGTTTATGACGAAATCCTCAAAACAGCTCAGCATTGAACCCTTTCTCAACTGCGAATGCACGTAAGGCATGCATTCTGCTGCCCATGAACAGCACTACACTTAAACAAATGTAAACTCTATCGGTGTTTAATTTCACAACTTATGATTCAAAAGCATCCTAAAACAATGCTCTCTCCTAGTAGTTGTCCAGAAGTCCCTTAGAATGGCACCACTTGAAGTCACTGCACTGGGAACCTGCATCATTCTTGGTGCCATGCCAAGCACAAGCATGCAGCAGTTTTAGGGCTATCAATACATGCCTATCGCTCTCATCTGACATTTAGTGAAATGAGAACACATTTCAAGAAGGGGTACACAGGTGCTGACTGACAGTTGTGTAATCTGTGCCTTATTTGGCACGGAAAATGGAAAAGGTAATTACAACTGAGAACAAAGAACTCCTTTCAACCTACATACTAAGCTTACTTAATTTAGGGGTTTTATCCTTGGCTTTAAGGAAACCTGAAATCCTGCCATAGCCAGTTTATTTTATCTTGTAACTTATTTTTCATGTGTTTATTAACTTTGCAGGGGGTGATTCCATAAGGGAAATGAGTTGATGCTCACAAATGCCAACTAGCAATCCATGACCACAATTCTATTGTGACAGCCTCTCCTCTGATGTCATCCTTCCTAAGGCAAAAGCCACAGAGTGTTAACAAAANAAAAAAAAAAAGAAAAAAAAAAGAGTGTCACTGACTCAAAAATGGAAGACTCCTGGGGTTCTGATCTGAGGGGCAACAACGTTCATTACAAAGAACCCACATGTTTAAAAAGTCTTGTTCAAGGAGTTGTTTAAACTATACCAGCTTAGAAGACAATCTCTATAATTCATTATTTGAATATTAAAGACAAGGTATGAGTCTGAATTGCTAAACAAAGAGGCAAATTGTATGGCTCAAAATATTTATCTTCTGGTTTTAAAGCAGGGTTCCAATTATCCAAGTTGCCAAAAAGCATCTTCAGAAGTTATTGAGAAAACCTTTTGAACCTTAAAAGGACAGTGACCAGGATCTTCGAAGTTGGATAAGGCATAAAGTGTTCCATTTTCCCTGGGATCTAACTTGGATCTTCAAGAATAAAGAAAAAGGAGCTGTGGAGGTAGTTCAGTGTTTAAGAATAGGCACTGCTATCACTGAGGACCCAAGTCTGGTTCTCAGAAGCCAGGCCAGGTGTCTCCCAGCTGCCTGCAAGCCTAGCTCCAGGCAGATCCAATGCCTCTGGCCTCCAAGGGCATATGTGTGGATACCTACCCACCACATTAAACCAAACATGGATCTTAAATAGAAGCAGACAATGTAGAAAACCCATATGCTCTATGTCTAATCATGCAGGCTACCCGGGAGCGCCTCCAGAGCTGCGCGATCACAGGAGAACCCACTGCTGTATCAAGAAGCAATCTGGAGCTCACCCAAAGATAATGCTTAATTCATACCTGACGCATGCAAATCAACAACAACAAAGTGAAGAAGAACAAGGGATTAGCATATCCTGACAGATTAAAGAAAGAGTTCAACAGAAACCCCCAATCAGTATAAAATGAGAGTTAGATTTGAGGTCATGCTAAGTGTGCATGGGACCCATAGTCTGCCTACTTGGATGACAAATGAAAGTTAATTAAGATTTTACAATGCTATTCAAATTATAAGATGATCTTGTTTTTCTGAGTAATTTTATTTATGAACTGTATTTCATTTAAGGCACACTGACTATGGATGGGTATTCCTTCTAATTGGAAAACTAAATAAATATGTGACTGTCCCAACAGACCCACTAAACCAGCAGTACCCCCAAAGGGATAATTATTGTTGAAATATCCCAGGTACCAATAATAATTCCCCTAATTTCCTATTCTTTATGCAAAAAGGAAAAATAGATAAAAAGAAGAAAGAATAAAAAAGTGGAAAAAAGATGAAACTTTTCAGGCTCTAGAAAAATTAAAATTAAATATAGCAGGATTAGGGTTTAATCATAAACCCTAGTATTTACTTCTTTATCCCCATTCTACTTCCTAGCTGATCAGTAGCCCATCATTGCATCTCACGACTTTTACTGTGAATGCTATCGAGTACCCACAGCCACAAATCCCTGGCTGAGGCCAGCGTTTCCCCTGTGAGCTCCCCTGTAGCCTTAAACGAGTAAGAGAAACAGGGAAAAGAAAAGCAAAGAGTTTTCTCCCCAAAGGCAATGGCAGGCAGGATTCTAAAGAATTTCAATGAAGCCAGAGGATAAACGTGACTCTTGAAACCAGACTACTCCAGAGAAGGCTGACCCAACAGTGTGGTCCCCTGAACACCTAGAGGTAGGGCGAGTTCAGCAAGACTGAGTGGCTCTGTCCTTGAGATCAGAAGACTCCAAAGCCTAATTCTGCCCAAGCACCACTGCTACTGCGCATGATCAGCATCATAAATGTCTCTCCAGCGCTCACTGTTTTTATAAGTCAGAAACGGTTTTTGTAAAAAACCTAGTATTCATCCCCTTGAACAAGAAGCAGTAAGATAGTAATTTATTTAAAAGATTGTGCAAGATCCCACCGTATGCATGAACCATATTTTCTTTGTTCATTCCTTAGCAAAGGCCATCCAGACAATCTCCACATCTTGGTTATCGCCAATAATCCTTTGATGACCACAGTTGAACTAAAATCTAAAGATCCTCATAAAAAATAGTCTGCTGAGAAACAATATAGAACTTGGAAGCATTTTAATAAATAAGTGGCTGGCCACCAAAGGACAAATACTGTATGACTCCATTCATGTGAAGTGTCTGAAATATCAAATGTACAGAACCAGAAAGAATAATGGTAGTTATCTGGGCCAATAAAAGAAGAGAACAGTCATCATCCAGTAGGTAAAAAGTCTCCAGTGTGGGGTTGGGGAAATGGTTCAGAGGTTAAGAGCACTGGCTGCTCTTGCAGAGGTCCTCAGTTCAAGACCCAGCAACCACACGGTGACTCACACTATCTATAATGAGATCTGGGGCCCTCGTCTTATGTGCAGACAGAACACTGTATGCATAATAAGTAAATAAAATGTAAAAAGTTTCAGGTGTGCACAAGAGAAAAGCCTTAGCGCTGTGCTATAAAAAATTCTGTGAAATGTTACAGTAGGTAATATATACTTCAAATCCAGCTGACAAAACCTGGCAGTGATGTTGCATGCCTTTGATGGCAGCACTCAGGAGGCAGAAGCAGGGGGAATCTCTGAATTCGAGGTCAGCCTGATCTACAGAGTGAATCCAGGACAACCAGGGCTAGGCAGAGAAGTCCTGTCTTGAAAAACAAAACCAAATCTGGCTGATGAGCCAAATTTGATCCCCAGGATCCATAGGGTAGAATGAGAAAAAAAATCAATTCCTGCAGATTGTCCTCTGAGTTCTACATACCTGCCTTGGCACAGCATGTACACACACACACACCCCAGTTAAAAAAAAAGTGACAAATAAATGCAATTTTAAAATTTAAAACAATGTAACTAGGCGGATTGTACTATATATGTTTTCATATGTGACTTAATTAATGGCAGTCTTAGAAAGAGTGCCAACATCAGTCTGCACATTAGGAAAGGCCTAACTCGCAGGAGTGGCAGCTGGAGAAGAGAAACAGTGTTAGTTATCACGTTGCCCAACCTAGCTCATGACCCCTGGCTCATCCCAGCATCTGCAGATGTTGCTCAAAATCCTCCATTTCATAGAAAAAGAGTGGGCTCTTGTCACCAGTGACCAAACTGATACGCTGGCAGATCGATTACTTTGGAAAATCAAAAAGGAAATATGGAAGAATGCTGGCAATTATGGGGAAAAAAAAGGTATTTGCTGAAAAGTACACTAGAATCAATGCAGAAATAATAGAAATCCTAAGAAAAGTGAAGAACAGATGAAAGAAAACTAAAAATTGAACTGAGAGAGAAAGTGGGAGAAATAATGAGTGTAAGTCTTACCTTGAAATTTAATAGTTAGCCATTTTACTGTGTATGGCAATAATAAACATTAGGGTAAACAGAGGAAAAAATACCACCTGTAGTACTTATAACATCTTAAAACCAAAAAAACTTAGTAAATAGTAGGGCTAGTGAAGAAAAATTAATTTGCTTAAAATTATCGAGCAATATCTAAACTAAATAAGTAGGTACCTAAGTGTGAATAAGTGGGTATAAGTGATAATCTCCCCTTATTTAATGTGTACATTGGACAGAATTGGGGGCAGAACCCAACAAGACTTCAAATAGAATTAGGTAGAATAATTTGATATTTATGAGAAGTATGGTTTTCAAACACTAGCCAATAAAATCATGAGGTAACAGGATGATGAGATGCTTATAAACTTGAGAGAGTTGCATTATGACAGAGCTGATATGTACCTAGGTCAACAAAAAAAGGGACAGCCTGGATTGGCTCTCACTAGATGCATATATACTTATATAAGTAAAGAAAAAAGGATTATTAAATAAATATGCTAGCTTAACTCTCCAAAGATAAAAAAGCTTCATTGTCATCTAAAACTACAAGCAAACTAGAAATGCTGTGGAAATTACTTACTTAAAACAAAAGAAAAGAAATCTACATAAATTTGGACTTGCATTATGAGATAATACATATTTATTCCCACGTGTGTGTATGTGCGTGTGTGTATGTGTATGATGTAAACCCTTTCTGAAGCAAACTCTCAATAAGCAAACAATAGCATTAGAAAAATATATTTCCAAAGCCAATGATAAAGCACAGATTGTCTATAATATCATAAATAATATATTAAAATAAATAAGAAACAAAGAACTCAATAGAAATATGGTAAAAGGCCGTGAAACCACAAATCATAGACAAAATGCTTAATTTTATCAATATTGATGAAAACACAAAACAAACACAATGAAACACCAAGCTTCCAAAACTTACAAACTGTGGCAGTGTCTCTGAAGAAAAGCTATACCAACACCTTAAAGGGAATGTGAGTGTGAGGATCCGATCCACTAGGAACCGACTGGAGTGTGCCCTGTGAGCCCAGCTCACCAACATTTACAAACAGAAAACTGTTGGATTTATATTCACTCTGACCACAAATAAACACAAACACAAAACCTTGTGAAGCAAATGCCCATATGTAGGGACACATCTGAAGGGTGAAGACCGAGCCCAGAGTAACAAGTCATTTATCAGTAAGAAAAAAAAAGGGTTAGAGTCTCAACCATTGATGAGTGAACCTTGGCATTCTGTCATCAAATCAGACACAGACACAGACAAATATGCAAACACCACATTAGCAATGTAAATGATTTCAAAAGCACATGTGAGAAACTAAACATAGCACAAACATATTTTTGCCTTTATAGTACCATATGAAATAAAACATGGAGGAGTTGACTGACTACCACCAAATTCCTCTGGGTGTAGAAGGGGTCAGATGATATTTTGTATTAAAGATGGAGAACAGAGCCACAATAAAAGACAATTGAGAATCACAACCTATACAAAATATGCAAAATTTCATACGGAAACATAATTACCATGTGTATGTATTTGTGATCAAGAAATTGACATTATAGAGTCAGGGAGACTCTTTAGAGTCAGGGAGACTCTTCAGCATTTATGAGCAGTGGCTGCTCTTGCAGAGGACTCAGGTTGAGTCCCAGAAGCAACAGGATAGCTAACCATCAGTAACCCCATGTTTAGAGGATCCAACACCTTCTTCTGGCCTCTGTGGGCACCAAGTATCATCAAATGAAACAGTAAAGTAAAAACAAATCTTTCTTTAAAGAAATAGTTATATGAGGTTCTTTTTTTTATATACTGTTTTCCTTTTTCTTCATCAAGTAGGAAAATTTCACTGGTGTGCTTAGGAACTATCTGAGAGGAAGGTGATCCCTAAGCTTTGGTTGCAAATGGCTTGACTGCATACACAAGTTCTACCCCAACTGGAGGCAAGAGTCTGATTGTATTTTCTGGCTTTCCTTGTTCTAAACTTATTAATGCATAATGAAGCTTTTAAAGAATGAATACAATAGTATCATTAACAGTATCAGATACAAAGGAAGAGTTAAACATATTAAGTATTAGTATAATCACCCTGTAGTGCTTACAGACCAACAAAATGTGGGTCCTGGTTAGAAAGACTGTGGATGCAGAGCAAGATATCTTTAAGATTTAAATTAGCTGATGAGGGATAATCATGCTGCATTTAAATTCTTCCTCCTGGGTTATGTTCAGGCAGAAAATTAAAATCTCTCATGATACTCAAAGTCCTCGAAACCAGTCTTTTACCTAATTTCAAAAATTCTGAGTGTAACTGTACTATATTTACATATCTCATTTATTTTACAAATAATTCTCATGGGATGGACCTACTTTTAAAGTTACTTTCAGGCTTAAACAAACAAACAAAAAAAGACATTGACTGACATTGTCCCTGTCATGCAATGCATTATTTCTGCAGTTACATTGAATGTAAGTTACAGTCTGATACAGGAACTGTTATTAGTACAGTTGAAATGTGTGTGAAAGTTTTTTTGTATGCTAGATACATCTAGTTTTAATCCCAGACTCGATCTAAAGTGGTTTGTTGTTACTGGTCAATGTAAGCTTTCTGCAAACTGTAAATATTCTACACCTTTACATGTAGCAGAATATTTTACAGAGTTTCCGTCACCTTAAGTAAGAGTCTAGGATGAAGCTCTAAAATTGAGGACAGAAGGTGACAAATGTTCACATTTTGAAAGAGGTGCCAGACACTCTTCCCCAGGCCATGTAGGATAAATCTGAATATTGCTCTTACGTCCTTTCTTTACCACCTATCACCAGTTGCAGATGTAATGAGTATGGAAGAGGTAATGCTCTTCTTTGTAGAAGAGCAGCTGGCCTGGAAGAGAGAGGGTCAAGCTTTCCATCTCCTCATTTTACACCATGTGCAAGAGATAGTCCTTTGCATCAGCTACTGGGCACTGAAAACCTAGAGCCATGAGTCAGGATGTGGGATACCAGACAGGGAGAATTGTGAGTCCCTTTCTGATGTGGGATTCCCCTCTGTATGCTGTGATTACTGTTAATGAATAAAGAAAGCTGTTTTGAACCTATAGCAGGGCAGAACAGAGGTAGGCAGAGAAAACTAAACTGAATGCTGGGAGAAAGAAGATGGAGTCAAGAGTCGCCATGTAGCTGCCACTGGGAACAGCTGGAAACTTGCTGGTGAGCCACAGCCACGTGGCGGCACACAGATTAATAGAAATGGGTTAAAATAAGATGTAAGAGCTAGCCAATAAGAAGCTAGAACTAATAGGCCAAGCAGTGATTTAATTAATATAGTTTCTTTGTGGTTATTTCAGGAGTCTGGGAAGCTGGGAACAAACAAGTGGGCTCCTACTACACCTTGCTTCTTTTTCTTAGTCTCATGTCAAAGCCATGAAGAGAAAAGATGAAAAGGAAAGGACATGGAGTCTTGTCAGTGCCTGCCTGCCCACCCGTTCTCTGGGCACCCATCACAAGCCCCAGAACTGGACAGAGAGATGCCTTGAATTGAAACACAGTTGAAAGTTATGCTGTGTGATGTATTTTTTAATATCAGAAAATGACAGTCCTAATAACCAATGTCTGTTTTAAGGTTATTTCTGGAAAAGCTGAGAGATTGTTCCCAGAGGGTAGAAGGGGAGGCCCGGCCATTGGAGGACAGTAATAAGAAGGACAAACCTGCTTTCTGGCTGTTTCAGACTGTGTGGAGATCTACGCAAACATCTTGCCCTGGTTTGATCTCACACTGTGCACTTTGCTGACCCTTGAATATTTTGAATGTTCTAGTCTTACCCTTCACATCCCCATTTCTACAGTGCTTTTTTCTTAATGTTTTTGAACAAATTAGTCTTTTCTTCTCACGGCTTTTAAGTGCAAGCAGCCATGCACCACTGTAGCCTCGAATGTGGTCTCACTCCTCTGACACAATGAGGAACTTTGAGATGTTGGTGTGCTGTTCTTCTGTCACTCCGAGAGCTTAGAACAATCTCCCTTGAACCAAACCTCTGCCATTAGCTGAGCAAGTTGTTAGGAAATGAATTGATGAGCACAGCCAGACTCCAGGACCCGATGATGCTTGCTGCATCCCCAACCTCTGTGGGATAGATCTAGAGAACAGCCACAGACAGAAGAATGCACCCCATGCGGTTCTGAAGACTCAGCAGAGGAGAGCCGAGCCAGCTCTGTCTGAGCCAGGAACATAGAGGGACATGTGTGATGTATGTGTGAAGCACATGGCTGTTCTTGTCTGGGAGCATGTCAGGCCTTGGGAATGAAAAGTAAAGACGTGGAAGCTACTCTGATCCTTGTCTAAAGTATTACAAATAAAGCTTACAATTCTGTAACATGAATCCCAGTTCAGGAAATACATGGCGATCTTTAGCAGAGAACAGCAAACACTTAGAACTGGAGAAATTTGAGTTTCCCTGTTGCAGGAAGATGGAGACACAGAGATAGACACCTTCTGAGCTGGTAAAGAAGTCTGGGCATCAGCACCCACTCCCTCATGGCATCCTGTGCTGAGAGTGTGTGCTGGTTGCACAATCTCCATTACGTGGTTTTGTTGGTGATGGTGGTTTTAATGGTATATCCACATTCAACCTAAGTTTACAAGGGTATTCATAACTCTGGAAGGTCATAACATCCCTCAGCTGTCTAAGCTTGAGGCAGAGTTCTCTCTCACTACCTATCTGGACTATTATATGTACCCTAGAAAACTTGACGTTCCTGAACTACTAAGTTGAAGTACAAATGTCCACCCAAACCCATTCCTCTTTTAACACCAAGTCTTTCTACGAACCTGTACCACTCCTCTAAAATGTAGTGATGAAGAAATACAGGCATTTCATATCAGTCTCTGTGGGACAGGAAGGGCCAAACTTCAGCATTGGCCAACCTTGTCCCTAAAAGCCTCCAGGGTGTTCATTAATTCCTCATAGTGTTAATGGAAAAATCTTCCTATTTTTACCTTAGTAGAGTTGAGTTTAATATCTCCCTACTATTTCAACATCACTGATTACAGTCTATATTGTCTGGCCTATTTCACTCCATCTAATGTATTTTTTTTTGATGTCCTTCATAGTACCTCAAACTATGTCATGATAGTGAGAATAGCTGTCATTAGTATAAATAAAGAAATATATACACATGTGTATGCATGCATGCATATATTCAATGGCATAAATCACTATGATAAACCAAAGGTTCACAGTGAAGGCAAATTTTGGTTCCCAGAAAAAAAATGACAAAATATGAAGACCTTCTCAATTATTACTGCTGGTGAGTTCTGATGAGGTGTGCTGCTAAAATCTGGTGTGCTAAGGCCATAGATACTAAGCATTTTAGAGCTCCAAAAGAATCATGGCTTACATGATGCCATGGAGGAGAGGTCTTTGTAAAGGAATTTGGATCCTAAAAGCAACTGTGGGCAGGAAACTTTATTATTATAAAGTTTATATATTACAAATAAATGAGATCCCAAGAGTACTCTTTTCTGGGACTTAAACCAGCCAGGAAAAGCCTTCAGTAGAACAGAACATTTCTCCTAGGACAGCAGAGGCAGGCTCCTGAGGAGAAACTAAGTATCTCATGAAGAGAGTACCAGTGAGAAATTTGTCAGACGTGAAATGTTAACACCAAACTTATTTTGAAAAATAAAGAATCTATAAATTGACCCCTAGAAAAATAATCACATCTAATGAAATCTCAAATTTATTACCTAGTATATCTATGCCAAACCAACACTTTCAACACCATGATTTTTATAAAAATGTAAAATCCATACAATCCAATCTGTTGGTTTGCTATGTCACCTTGCACTCACAATCCACATGTAAGTATTTTCTAGTAGGAATCTAATTAGATGTTTAATTAGACTACATAGACTATGGGACTACCACTCTGCAATTATCTGATTTAGAATTTCATCCCCATCAATCTACTCTTGTACTAACAACTCCAATTAATCCAACACAGCACCACACCACCGCTCAATGTCTACCTGCAAAGCAATGGCTCTTACCCATTGCCTCCTTGGAAAAAAATTATTATGAATTTGCAGCTGCTCCCTCTGTATCTGGAAACTTATCAGAGAAGATTGCTTGGTATCTTTTTTTGTTTACTCAAGAAGCAGTTATTTCAGTAATAACAAAGACCAAATCAATGCAATTCATTTGTGGTACAAAGATTTCATTTCATTTGATCAATGAAATAACACCAAATCAACCCCACTTCTCTTCATTTGAATATAGTTTGAAAACTCATCTCGGGACCAAACAGTTACAGGTAAATGTGAAAGGATCAGAGGCAAATGAATTTGTCTTTGTTCATAATGGAGTGATCTCATGAGTTTTCACCAAGCAGTAGCCAGCAAATATCACCCCTTATTCAGGTTTGCCCCACATTTAGAATTTATATGTTATGTTTGCCTTATACCTTTGCAGCAATACCCTCAAGATCACTTGAGCATCCTTAAGAGCTATCATTCAAGTTTAGAAACGCATTAGTAGACGTGAAGTAAAAGGACAGACCCCTTTCAGTTTACACTTAGTAAGTTATGACCAAGTGTTGACAGAATCTTCCTAGGATAAGCACTCTGGCTCCAATGAGAGTCGATGACAGAGATGTCCCCAGTGGACTGGAAGCCAGGAGAGATCCTAAACGTCCTGGGCCCAATTTGTCTTTTCATTTTATATTCTGAAACCACTAGGAGGGGCAGACAAGCAAGCACTATTTTGTAGGAGCCTGTGTGGCAGTCAGCAGGTTGTTAAGGGCACCTGTCCATGGTGTTAGCGATTTCCCCAGGCCATTGTGTTTCAGGTAAGAAATGATGCTGTGTTTGGTGAATAGGCAGTTCAAGCATGTATTACATAAATCAGTATCTAATAATTGGTCTTTTCTACCTTATTCTACTTCGCAAATCAGTAAGAACCAGTGTTTTTAAATCACCAGAGAACATACATTTAAAGTGAAAATGCAATGGGCTTCTTAGCTCCAAATTTCCTAAGACAATTTTCAGTTTAGATATACTTGTCAGTTCTAAATTGAATGTGACTTGGGTCTTTGAAATCCCGAGAAATGAGTATCTTATTTCATTTCTATTCCTTCATAAAGCAGAATTGAATCTAAATGTTCAAATTCTGTTCTCATTTTATGATTTCCACAGGGTGTGTTTTGGTTAGTCCAGTATGCAATTCCTACTTTAACTTTCTTATGTGTTCATTTTTCAGTTCTGTCCCAAAATTTCAAGTTAAGGAATAAAATCCTCAAAGTACCAGTTTTCCCCAGGGGCCTTTGACAAAGGGAGCCTTGAGATGAAACTGCCAGATCAGAGCATGATAAGAATTTTATAAGGGAGAGATACGGAGACTAGAAACTCAGCGGAGTGAGTTTTACAATAGCTATCAAAGACTGAACATGGTCTGCTTGACACTTGTGGAGGTTTGACAGAAAATGTCCCCAAAGGGAGAGACACTATTAGGAGGTGTGGCCTTTTGGGAGGAAGTGTGTCACTGTGGGGCTGGACTTTGAGGTCTTTTTCTTAAGCTCCACTCGAAATGACAGTCAACTTTTTGTTGCCTGCAAGATGTAGCACTCTTAGCCCACTACCACAATTACATGTATGCTGCCATGTTCCTCTTCATGATAATGGACTGAACCTTGGAAACAGTAAGTGAGACACCCTCATTTAAATGTTTTCTTTATAAGAGTTGCCATGGTCATGGTGTCTCTTGACAGCAATAATAAATCCTAGCTAAGAGAATGCTCCACCTGTAGAACAAACTGTCTGGAAATCCTTCTTAGAAATGTCTAGAAAGGACCCATCTATAAATCAGCACTAGGCCTAATTCTGAGGTAACAAGACCTTTATCGTTATCTGGTAAGTAATATTCTATGGTCTAAGTAGAATGTAATAGCTTGCATCAGTAATTCTCAACTTTAATAGCATCTTCGACTAACTTGGAAAACATGGGTATTTCCATTTTACTTGTTGTTGTTGATTATTGGGTGGGGTTGTAATTTAATTACACCTTCTCCCTTCCCTTTCCTCCCTCCAAATACCCCATATATCAACCCAAACCCACGGCCTCTTTTTTATTATTATTAATTGTTATTCTTTAATGCTCTCCCAGGTGCGAAATGAGAAACTTCATAATTATTCTTTAATGGCTAAGATTGGCTAGCAATTTGGTAGACCCTAGAATCACAGAAGAGACTAGCTTCCCAGAATATCTGTGAGGTGTTTTCTTTATTAGATTAGCTGACGTGAGAAGACCCACTCCAAATGGGAGTTATACCACTGCATGGGCTGAAGTCTAGACCGTAATAAAAAGGAGAAAGGAAGCTGAGGACATGCAATCACCACTCTGTGGGACTATGGATGCCATGCGACCAGCTGTTTCAACTGCCCCCGTTTAGCCGCATCTTTCCCACTATGATGGGTTCTACCGCCCCCAACCTGTAAGGGGAAGCAAACCCTTCCTTTCATCACAACAGCAGGAAGAGCAACGAACACAAATGGCTACTGATTATAAGTTAAAAATACCATTGAATTTTGTGCTGGTTGAGTTTGACTGTCAATTTGACCCATCCTACAATTAATTACCTGGGAAAATTCTTAATGAGGAATGACCCAGTGAGGTATGACAAGGCCTGTGGGCATGTCTGACAATTAAGTGCTCAGCCCTACTCTAAATGAGACATCTATTTTGTCCCCTTGAAGGCTCAGGAAACATCATGGAAGAAGAACATGAAAACAACGTAAAAGCTAGAGAATGGGGCCGTGTGTAGCCAAAGATGTGCTCTGCGTGTTATACAGGGAATTACTCAGGGAATCACTGCTGCTGAGGTCACCTGAACAAAACTTGCATAAGATTGTGCTGATAAACTTTTTGTCACAGATAAAGGGTCCTTGAGGCCCCACCTCTACCTGAGGGATTTATGTCAGTTAATGCTTGCTGGAGGGGAGGTTGGCCCTCTCTTCAGGGGCGCAGTCACTGACAAATTCCTCCAGTAAACTACCTTTCACCCATGTTCATGTGAACAACTCGAATTAAATTCAACAGTTACAGGCATCATAATAGAAGGAGGACTTGCCAGGAAGAAGGCTCTCCACAGGAGAGGAAGGATGAAAGCAGGCAAAGACATCTGCGAGTCATTGCGTGCATGCTTGAAATTGTCAAAGAATTAAAATATATTTAAAAGAAAAAACAAAATTCTTGAACAACTTAAATTCTCATGTAGTGTATATTACAATTTTGAAACATTGCTAAGAATTTTTTAATAAACTGCATTTTAAATATTATGTGGCTGAAATGTTTTACATGGGAGAGCATTTTGGCAGCTTTTAGAATATTGTGAACAAATACGTATGCACTTCTCTGTGCTGCAAACTGTTTCAGATTGTGAGAGCACACAAGGGAACAAACACTGTGCTGAGTCTATTTGGACTGCTGTAACAAAATGCCATAAACTGAGAAGGCTATAAACAATTTATTGAGAAGTTTATTTCTCAAGGTTGGGGGATAGTAGGATAGTGGTAATTCCAAACTGAAGATACCAACATATGCAGCCTCTAGAGGGAACCTGCTTTCTGGTTCACAGATCTCTGGAGCTTCTTTTACAAGGCCCCTAATTCTTTCCTGGTGTTTCCATACTTAAGCCTTAATCAACTTCTTAAGACCCCAACTCTATTCCACTAGAAGCCAATACCTCACATAGGGACTGGGGGATATATGTTTGTATTACGGATATATTCCTTCTCTGTGGAATTTATGTACGAAGCAAGCAAAACAGAAGATACACGAGTGGGAATATGAGCAATTCTGGTCTTAAAGAAAGGAAAATGTTTCGGGCTCTTTGCTCCCTTAAAAAGGCCAGGCTAGAGAGGGTGGATGCTGAGGACTGTGCTTTAGGAAAGTGCGTGGTGTTTGATCTGAGATGTGAACAATATGTAGAAATCAGCAATATGGAAATTTCAAGCCCATGTAAGTACAAGGAGAACAGAATGGTGGTGCATTCCTGGAGGGTTTAAATTACCTGACGCAGACATCTTCAGAAGACACAAGCAGAGTGATTGCGCAATCAAAATGCCTGTCCTCAATTCTCCTATAGCTTGCCTCAAGGCTCACTGAAATGTTAGCTCATTGCTCCGTCCTGAGAAGCCTAACAGAGGCCAATCCTTTGTTATATCACCATCATTCACAAACAGAATTCATATGACATTCTCCTAAGCTTCTAACCAAAGGCGGAGTTAGACCAGGTTAGTAAGGAGGGAAGGTTGTGCTGTGCTTTACTTTTACGACAACTTTTAAATACATTGACAATGACTCTTAACTTTTAACATTTGTGCTTTTTATTATATTTTATGGTAATTTACAAAGCTGAAATACATCAAACTGGCGCAAGTGTTTGAGTTCATAATTAAAAGTCTGGTCTAGTCTATGCATAGATGCTAGCATAAAGCCTACTGAAGCTACTTGGGTTTCTTTTGGCACAAAATTACATTTTGACTTTTGCTGAGTGTGTTGGTCCTGACTGGAATGCCAGCACTCAGAAAGGGGAGGAACAGTGATGGTAAGTTTGAAGCCACCTCCATTATAGAGTAAAGCCTTGCCTGGAAGGGAATAAACATAGTATTAAGAATAATATTAAGAACAATCACAATGTGAATTTAAAAAGAGATCAATCACCTAGCACACAAAAATGTTTCAAAAATAGGTGGTGAACGCTGAGTCAGAGGGAAAAATGGTACGCAAACGTGTGTACAATTTGAGATGATCTCACTTCTATGTATAATGAACTCAGTAGTAAAGATGAGACTTGAGTCAAAACGTTCTTTCTTCTGTCTATGGTCATCTAGGAAGCGGGAATCACTGTTTTTACATCAGTGAAACATTTGATATTGGAACTGGGAAACCTGAAAGCCTAAAGTACCCTAAAGATGCTCGTGACATATGGAGAACTAATATGAAAGGACCTCTCCAGCGGTGCTTCGAAGTGTTCTCCATGCCTTGGGTGACTTCCTCTATCCTACACAAACATTTCCACAGAAGACAGTCTGCAGGTCCAGCACTCAGCATTTGAAAAACAAATCCAAAAGACAATGGGATGGCAGTGCTCTCCATCCAAGGAAGGGACAGGATTCAGGGAGACGCTAATAAGGCAGGAGTCGGCTCAGAGTGAGAATGATAGCTAGCAGGGCGAGTTTAGAGAGTAAGCTCATTGTTTGTATTATGTACATATACAATTAGCAAAAACATCGCATGCATACGCATCTGGGATACTCTTGTGACTAAAACCAGTACAAAAATCATTGAGTCAATAAACTAAAGGCCTTTATAAACTGCAAAATATTTGCTAATGCCATTTTTAAAAAATCATTATAGCTGTTTCTTGGTTTCCATGAAAATTTAAATGCCTGTTTATTGGAAAATTGCTTAATTAAATAATATTTGTCAAGAACAGGCATTGTTCCAAGTCAAAGATTCATTTCAGCTTCTACTACTCTAAGCAACAAGCATATCTGAAACATGATTCCTAGAGGGATTCATTTAGTGGAGGAGGCAGGAACAGTTGACGAAACTCTTCCATCACAAATGTAATTTACACAAGGTCAACCCAGTCAGTCACCTTCTTCAGAGAAAACAAAAGTGCATGATGTCCTGGTTGTTCTGAGGGTCAGGAGAAGAATGGTCTCTGCTTTACTCTGTTGGAAATGAGGGCCCTCAATTACTGACACTACCCAGGTAATCGTCAAATACCGAAGGGATATTGGAAAATAATCACTAACAACAGGAATCCGGAGATCAATGTACGTTAATGGTCCTAAAAAGGTAAACAACTACACAGTGCTGTGGACAGTGAAGCCAATAGTACAAAGTTGTATGATGCTTACTTCACATGCACCTGTCAATCATTCCTCGCGGTTGAACAATGGTTCACAACTGTGGCTCACAAAATGTAAGTCATCTGCTAGAGGTGAGCATTTTACTGAGCTGAGTCCTGGGAGCTAGTAGCGGGCTTCAAAATACCATTTTTTGGGTTTTGGTTTTATTACAATAAAATGAAAGAGTATATCCTGCCAAGGGCCCTGAATCTCAACTGCACTTCTGATCTCCACCGGTCTTTCCAGATCCACATCCCTCGCCTTAATCCACATCCTGGTACTTGTCTGGTTAGCACCAATGGGATTCCAGATGACACTGCCTGGAAGTTAGAGGTGAAGGACAAATGACCTCAAGGTATTTAATTTCCTACATCCCCCCTCTCAGGTCACCTAAGGTTGGCTGCATCCCTCTATTGAAAGATGGAGCTTTGCTAAGTGATGCAATGCCCTCTATATTCTGGTGCCTTCTCTCTCCTCTGCTCCTAATAGAAGCCTATTAGAAGCCTATTAGAAGCCTAATAGAAGCCTGTTGCACTCACGGCATTCTGCCTGCTATTTCCCATAAACTCTCACAGTGCCTCTGGAAATAGCTCTTTCTATCAAACTTCTGACTTGTCGTTACAGAAATCTAAGCAGTGCGCTAAGATTTGAGTCTAATTTGTGCACAGCTATGAGGTAGTCAGAGCAACATAACATGCATTATCTTTATCATCTCACTCTTTGCATATGTGGCCCAGGAAGTCAATTCTATGACTATATGAAATCTGTCCCAGTTGAGCTCCAATACTGCCATGGCACGGGTGCTAGTCAGCAGTTTATCATCTTGCAATGACCCCCGGGGGCATCTGGGAAGAGAGAACTTCAGTTGAGAAAATGCCTCCTCCATCAGACTGTCCTGCAGTCAAGTCTGAGGCATATTCTAGATTAATGATCCTGGGCTGCAGACCCCTGGGGGAGGCCTCTTGCAAGGCTCCCCAGCTAGTTATTCACACACTCATAGTTATCCCATTTAAAGATCAAAGACAATTTCTGTATTCAATACAAAAGTTACAGTGAATTGAACTTCCCAGATGAGCTCCTAAGGGTCATGGGACTCCTTCCTTGTCCTCTCATGTTACTCTTTCTAGAAGAAGCCAATGGCATTGGGAAGGGGGAACTCAGTTCCTCAATCCAGTGTCCACTGCTCCTTATTCGGTTAAGATAGCTCATCCTGAACAAGTGAAGTCCTCAACTGTGTGTGTCCTAGATGAATGTAACTTCATGATATCTTTGAAACAATATGACAGTGATGCCTCTCCTAAAAGCAGAGACAAACTGTAGGTGACAATAAATGTGTGCTTGGAGATGTTTAAAACACTCTTCATTCTGTTTTCCTATCTTATACAAAGTTTATGGTGTGCATGTGTGCATGTGTGTGTGTCTGTGTGTGTGTGTGTCCATCTTTTCCAACAGACACCCATTTTTCAAGGAAGCCCTCTACATGGGAAAACAGTTAATTTAAAAATGCAGTGCTCTCAAAATCTGTGCCCATGTTTGCCCTGCACACAGAATAAAAGGCTCTTTAAACATTTCTTTATCTAGGAAAATATCCTTCAAACCAAATGCCACATTCTCAGGATATTAGCATTAGCTTTATTAATTCATACTCTAATTTGTGTACGTCACCACAGGATTAGTCCACATCATTACAGCAACATGAAATATTGTGCTGCTGACATTGAATTTGATAGGGAGTTAACAGAGCAATGTGTTCATGGCTCGCCATTCCCTATGTCAACTTATAAAATGGAGTCCCCTTAATTCGACTGGAAGGAGAGAGAGAGAGCGGCAGCTGCCTGGTACATTGCCAGGGTACAGCAGTGCATTATCAAACATGTGTTTCTATTAATTATAACTTTACTGTGGGTTATGACGACCTAAGACAAGGATTGCTAAGGCAGGAATGCCACCAGAGGCACTCAAACCAAAGAGCACATCCTCCTTCTCCATGCCCTCTATTCTATGTAAAAGTCATTTATCACAACACTTTCAGATAAACATCAGCATATAATAAAATTTAATAAGGCAAATGTTTGCTGATACCACCATATTTTCAAAATTAAAACTATCAAAGAAATTCAAAATTAATTTTAACAACTTTCTGGGTCTCTGTAGACTGATTGTAGGAAAAATTCATTCAGTATTATAACTCAATGGGCTTGAAAACTCAAATTATTTTTAATATTAATGTTTATTTTCTCTAGAAATTTCAGGATTCCCAATTAACCTTAAAAGGCTAACAGTATAAATTTGCATTTAAAATGAAATACTAAATTGAACATTATGCATCTTCAAGGAACAGTTGTTTAACTCTTAAAATATTTTATTTTTATTTTAACTTATATGTATGTGTCTGGGCATGCAATTTCCTCAGAGATCAGAGGAGGGCAGTAGATTCTCTGAAACTGGGGATATAAGCAGTTATGACCCTTCCACATCCATGTGCTCTTAACCACTGAGCCATCTCCCAGGCCCTTATTTTATTTTTATTTTTCCTTTTTTTAATTTTTGCACGAGTTTACCAAACCTTTTTTTTCAGAATGGTTATAATCATAACAAAATTTTTTAAAAATAAATTCAAATGTTTTATTCTTAAATAAGTTATAGCAGAATTCGATTAAATATCAAACCAAAAACGATGGTAAAGTCATGGTTTTGGAATAGGAATCCAAAGCACTCCCATGGACACAGGCTCATCTGTTTAGTGGGAGTGTTAGGGTTTTAAGGCACGTCAGGCTTTGTTTAGTATCTCTTTTCATGTAAGGCTAGTGTTCATGTTTACAAATGATTACAGAAGAAGAAAGAAGGAAACTCACTTCTCACCTTAAATTGTTTGAGAAAGTCTCATACTAATTGATTCTGTTTATTCTGCTTATTATTCTGTCAAAATAACATATTTGCTGATCAAGGGATTTGATGCATACCTAGTAATATAAATCTTCAAATGAGTTGGTTAATTAGGTAAATGTGTAGATCGGGTTTCTGCTTAAGGTAATTTCACGAGATTGATATATTTACTCTGAGAAATCACTAATGATTTAATTCTGAGAAGTCTTAAACACTGGACCATATCCAATGTCTATTTTTAAAAATATCTCAATTCTGAACATTCCATTTGTTTAGTGACATGGATGCATAAATAAATGACTACACACGTTTTTAAAGCTTTTTTTAATGATATTTATTGAGCTCTACATTTTTCTCTGCTCTGCTCCCTGCCTCTCCCCTCCCCTCTTCATTCCTCCCCCAAGGTCCCCATGCTCTTAATTTACTCAGGAGATCTTGTCTTTTTC
>LOEQ01001420.1:131252-143247 GCA_001685075.1 Bramus lutescens
GATAACTATAGTTTTCCTTAGTTATGATAAAAGATAAAGTAGATATAAATATTAGAAAAAAAAACAAAGGAAAGCACATGAGTCCAGTAGATTACACCCCAACCCTCCATGAGTATCAAAACTGCATGCTGCAGTCTCATCAGGAAGGAATGGGGCCGTTCACGTGCCTTCCTCAATACCATAGAATAATAATGGGGAAAGGCATTCCTCACAATGGACTATGGAGCACTAGCAGTTTGTTAAGCTTCTACTCACTTTTTTACTGAATAAACAACTATACTGTCAAAAAAAATCTATAAAATACATAGTATCACATGCAAAAAGCAGATGGCTAAAATATTCTATTATCACTATCTTTTAATACCAAATGATTTAGGAAAAAAGTGGAAAATATTTTAATTTTTATTATTTTGGATAGTTAAATACTGCTGCCATTAAGGTACAAAATCACACCATGTTAGTTCACAATCAAATCAATTTAATTTGCTTTTCAATTTATCTACAACCAAAAGTAGGAGTTTTGAAGCAAATTATAAGATTGAAATTGTTCATTTATTTGCTAAAGAATTTTAAACACTTCCCCAAACAAAACTAATGTATAAGAGAAAGATGAAATATACACAAATATCTTCGTGTAAAGATACTATTCATAATTTTGTATTGGTGAAAATACTATATAATCTTTAAATCATATATATATGTATACATATATAAGCTTATAGTTATACATGTCCTCTGTCATAACAAGTATTCTTAATTCCTGTATACTTGAAAATATGTGTGAAACATATTCAGACTTGTATCAGTGTCTTATTTATCAAATTCACACAAAGGAAAAACAGATACATGCTCATAATCACACATACCAAAACTATATTTACAATGTTTCCCTTTTCAGGTAAGAAGGTAGGAGAGCTGAGGAGAGTGGAGGAAGGGGAGATTGTGGATGGGATGTACTATGTAAGAGAAGAACCCATTTCCAATTAAAAAAGATTAGATATCTAGATAGTAAGCACCACAGTCAATACTGTGGTCTTGAGATGCACAATTTTGAGCTAGTGAAGGTGAGCATTGATGTAAAACCACATTCGACAGTCATATGAATGCACGCTGCAGGGGAATTTTCAGTTCTTACAGAACCTGTTTTTCTTTGATCAATGCGGAGAATCATGCAATTTCTTTCCTTAGGACAACTCTACTGTGCTATAACATACACACCAGGGGCAGAAAATTAGCTCACCAGAGGCAACCATTGCACAGCTGCAGGATCAACAGCAATGGAAGTGTGATTGGAAGAAGGACCCCAGCATGTTTTGCGGAAGCCCCGTGGAGCCGGTCAGCCTCAGGTCAGCTGCCTTGTCATCCATGGTCTTCTACTGCATTGACATTTGCATTGATGCACCTACAGCGGTGAGCAAACGGCTGACGATTGCGAGCAGACTGAGATGGTGACACTGGTACTAGCAGACTTGGTATATTTACACTCAAATGCTAGTTATACTTGAGGCTGTCTTAGAAAACAGTAAGAATCATTACTTTTGGTAAGTCTGCCCCTTGAATACATATTTCGGTGTTATACGACAAAAATGAAAGCACGTATGAAATGTCTGATAAATAGTGAAATAGATATTTGTATCTGCTATCTACTGCCTAAGATAAGTTGAGCATATCATCCTGTGATTTGGGAACCTATGCTGCCTTCCAAGGATCAGGTTCTCATACAATTGTAATCAATGTGATGTTGAGGTCAATGTCGTGGTAACTCTCAACCAGGGAGAGGTCTATTTTCAGTCTCACATGCGAGGATGTTTGAGAGGTCAGTGAGCACCAGGGTTTTCAGTGGAGGGCGTTTCCGATTCTTTGCCATCCTACGCTCCTCCCAAGGAGGCATGAGAAAAGAGACCTGCAGTTGAGCAATCACAATGCTGCACGATCTAATCATAAAAGTGACAGCTCCCACCTCTGTCATATTCTGTTTGGAAGAGGAAGGTCACTGGGACCTGCCGACAATTGAGAGGTAATTACAGAAAAGCACACATTTCAACGCACCAGAATTATTGAGCGCTATGTCAGAAGATGCCCCGGAACAGGATCTCCACAAAAACCATTGATATGACCGTTGCAAGTTGAGCCCGCTGCTCTTCCCATTAAACAATGTTTTAAGTGATTGGGTGATTTACAGAAAACCTACAACTATCCAGGACTGTGTCTTTTGTTTATGTTTGGAAATAGTTCTTGAAAATTAACACAGGGTGTTTTTATCATTTTAAAGAAGACAATAGTTTGACTTAATTGAAAGAATTTGAAGATTTATATAATATTAGAGTTTTTTTAAAAAAATTGTATGTGTAATACTATCTTAAGTTCCAACGGATGGTTTTCATCTAAAAAGGTTCATAGCTATGCTGAAGAAAATAGGGGTGAGGTGGGTGCTGTATAATGAATTCTGCTATTAAATAAAAGTTATTAGATAACCAATATCATATAACCAGGAATGTATCGACCTAAGGTGAAAGACTGGAGGCTAGGGTAATAGATCAGTCAGCAAAGTGTTCGCTCTAAAATCGTGAAGACCTGATTTTGAGTCTTTAAAGATCACATTAAAAAAACATGTTGAGCATTGTGGCCTATGCTTGTAATCTCAGTGATAGAGAAACGTAAACAGGCAGGTTTCTGGAGCCCTCTGGACAGCCAGCCTAGCTTATTCAGGAAATTGCAGACAAATCAAACAAAAGGTGATGCTAGGAGAGATTGGTCATCCTTAAAGCAATGGTCCCTGTGAGGTGGACTACTCGCCAAGGCCTGTGGTCCCACTTCTAAAAACAGGCAGAATAAATCGTATTTGATAGCCATATGTGTTACTTCTAAATGTTAGCTGCCATTCGAAGAAAGCACATACCAATATTTAACAGAAGAGGGCAGGCAAATGCAGTTTGCCCCAGAGGAAAAGCCATCATGTAACGAATAGTACCAGTGACTATCATCTCCAGTGTCAACTCTGAGACACAGGGCTGCCGCATTGACTAGAAAACATCCTGAGTTGCCTTTTGCCTCACAAACTACATTAGCAGTGACACAAATTGTCACAATGTGTTTTCAAACAGTCCCATTATTTCATTGACAAGAATCAGTAAGGTCAGGGTGCTGGGACGCTGTATGGCCGGAAGCTTAGAGAAGCATCTGTCCCCTGTTTTTTCACGTTTCTAGAAAACTCCTGTTCTATAATATTTGCTAAGTCGGTGTTAACTGAGCATCTGCTACAATGATATAGTCTTCGAAATGCAGTGGATATTCAAATGAAAAAGGTAGAAAGAGAAACAAAAAAAGCAAGTAAACAAATTTGCATATTATTAGGAATGAAAACCAGGCAGGAAAATGGAATTTAAATGATGTACTGGGGCTATTTTAAGGTAGTCAGCAAATGTTTATCTGATCACACTCAGTAGATCCCTAAGACATCTGAATGAACCAACCAAGGTATGGAGGGGAAGAACATTCAGGAACTAAAACCAGCAACTGACAAGGTCACACTGTGGGAGGATGCTTGGCTTATCCAACAGAGCGAAGCCTGTGTATGGCATGGGATAAAGAAGGAGGGAGGAGATAAAATCAGTAGAGTCCAGGTAACATCATAAGCATCTCCAGGGACCTGGTGAGGATGTGGGCTTTCTTCTGCATTAAGATTACAGATTACCAATGCTTAAAAGCACATGAATGAATAGGCTATATTTTTAAAGAGTCGTAGGCTGCTGGGCCTAGACTATAACCCCCAGGTCAAAGGCATGGCCTGAAGAATGGACAGAAACTGAAAACCTTAATAAAAGCGGTAATATTGACTTGGAACAGAAGAACTGTGAGGGAAAATGACTGTAGCCTGAACACAGATTTAAAGTATAGTCAATGCGTGCACAAACAGATGGTGTGGACATAAAGTGGTCTTTACCAAGAAAGTGGGGGTCTTCAAAGCAGGAAGGGAGAGTTAAAATGGGGTGATGGAGGAAGAGAAAGAATAGGTCTCCTCTCAGGTTTTCAGTGAAAATATCTTTGTACCAAAATGAGCTCATTTTTCAGGAATATTAATTCAGTGGCTTAGAGAATTCCTTGGGTACCATTCAAAAGAATTATGAACCTAAAGTAAGAACAAGTGCTTGTGCAGCATCAAAAACTGGAACTGGTGTTAGACAAACACACTGCACGCCACTGTTTGCACACATTTGCACTGTTTCTATGAGAAGTAATTTCTTTTATGTGTCCAAGTTGATGATATAACGTTCAACATTATTGTGATATGATTATTGTTACATAGTCTTCACTTGAGTAAAATGACACTGTCCTTCTGAATGGCATCAAATTTCTCAGATTTTTTTTTAAACAGGCCTACGTGAAGGTCACATTTGCTGCCAATTCCACAGCCACCAAGTAAGGAAAGAGACCCCATGAAACAAACCAAGCATCCAATAATCAGGCTTTCACCAAATAGAGGCACTAGAATTTACCAGGGCCATTTAAAAAGGTAAGCTATTTATATAGAAAAAACTATTATTTAAACATTTCTTAATATGAATATAACTAGTAAACATGTAGAGAACATGTCTACATTTTAATGTATGAGAGCGTCTTACATAAATGTTACTTTTGCCATAATAGTCCCATTATTTCAGGAATTTGAATCCTGAACCCAGCAGCATTAAGTTCAGATATTTTGTTGTAAATAGCCAATTTCTATTTTTTATCCAATAGCATATTAAAATGTGTGTACTTGACCTTCCTCTTTATTACATTCATGATGTGGGCACAGCAATATTCCCTGCCCAGACCTCTGCACCCACTACAACTCAGTTTGGACCGTTCTCCATAGAGTAGGAAGAACAGTCCTCCTAAGACTCCGGTAAAAAATCAAAAGCACAATTTCTGTATGATCCAGCCATATCACCTCCAGCGAAATAGCCAAGAAAATGAAATGAAAGTGAGTATACAAATAGAGATATTTGTACATTCGTGTTCATAGCTGTTTCTAATAGCCAAATTAAGTAATAAGCGTGAGTGCTCCCCCATGGATTAAAGATAAAGGAAATGTAGTAAATATGCATAATAAAGATTTGTTCATCCACAAAGAATTAAATTGTGTTGTTTGCAGAAACATGGATAGAATTGAGGATCAGTATATTGAGTGAACTAGCCAATTGCATAGGAACAATTATCTCTTAATTTTTTTATATTACTCTAGGTGTATGTGAAGGGTGGGTTAAAAGAATATCAAAATAAGATTATATAGTAAGTATGAAATTAGGATACAGATAGGAGAAGGAAAAAGAGACTTCAGAGGACACCCTTTACCCCAGTGTCTTCTGAGTCCATACTCTCCAGGCTTGTGATAATTCTACTTCATTTCCAGCAACTTCTCCAGTACTGGGTTCAGATCCCTGCTGTGTTCCCCAATCTTCCCAGACACATGTGGTCTAGCGTGTGCTGATTTGATGAGTAGCTGTCTGCCTCATCCAATGGCCCTCAGGCTTCCACTGGAGGACCTCTGTCAGGCCAAGCTTACAGGCACTTTGTAACTAGCTGGTGAATAGCAAATGCATATATACATTATTCACGAAATAGAATAAGAGGATATTTAAAATAAGGATTAAAATAGAACATATTAAATGTGTAACTAAGAATGTAACATATGCACAAACATCAAGAAATTAATATCATACAGGAGCTGTGAAATGGATAATCAAGGGAAATGAGCTTGGTAAAGTCAAGCCTTCGAGATCACTGTAGAAAAGTGGTGGAAGGTCAAGAGGAGCAGAGAGTTTGCTGTGACCTTGTGTCTCTTACAAATGCTGTAAACTACACCATGAAGTCTCACCCACATGACTGCCCAAAATGAGCTGGATAAGGACAACTACAACATTCTTGCCAAAGCAGACAGGGAAATAGCACAATACAGCCTTACACACACACACACTACATACACACACATACATACACACACATATACACACTCCAAAAGGAACACACTCCAGTTCTTAATGACTGAGCCATGTCTGCAGCTCTGATGTTAGTGTGGCTGCTTTTAGGGAAATAGCTTTTCACTTGATCTTTATCTGTCTGTCCTATACAGCCTGCACCATTGATTTGAATTTTTAACAAATTTTAATACATTCAAATCAAGGATGCACAGGTATTTCAGAAGAATAATCAAGTATCAGGGGTAATGTTGACCTTGATAGTCCAAATAGCCTCAAAACAAAAACCCTGTAAACTCAAGTGTTGCTGGTAATTCTAAGAATGGTGAATCTAGTCTCAACCACTCATTCCAGTCAATGCAGCACACTTTGAAAACTGAAGGGAAAATAAATGAGTTTCAGCGGTAAATCAGGGGACGCAAGGAAAAGGGCCATCACCCTAACATCCCCTCCCGGTCATCAGTGTTGCTCAGTGGCAGTGGAGCCGTCAGAGGCAAAGGTCCGCACATTCAGGTTCTCAACCTGTGGGTCATGACCCCTTTGGGGGTCACATACTAGATATCCAGCATATCAGATATTTACATTATAATTCATAATAGCATCAAAATTACAGTTATGAAGTAGCAACAAAATAATTTCATCATTGGGGTCCCTATGAGGGCTTGTATTAAAGAGTCGCAGCATTAGGAAGGTTGAGAACCACTGACTAGCTCATATTTGATAACACATGCATGCAATTTCAAGTCTCTGAAAATATTCTCAAGTTGTCTGTGATGCTCCTGTGGTTAGAATGACAGAATCCTCTCAAAATTAAGTTGAAACTTTGACCCAAGTACAAAAACATCATTAAAGGGCAAGCATGACCTTTTGTCGATGATAAATTCATGAATGGTTTTAAGATCCCTCTGAAAGGATGTTTGGTCAGCAGGCCCAAAGGCCAGTGTCCTGATAGTAGACTCCGTTGACTTCAGAACTTTGAAATAAACGTATTTGTCTTTGAATAAAAAGGTGTATTGGTTTTTATTTTATGTCTATGAGAGTTTTGCCTACATGTATATCTATGTATCATGAGTGTCATGACTACAGAGGCCAGAGGAGGGCATCAGAACCCCTAGAACTACTTTTATCAGAGGCTGTGAGCTGCCATGTGAGTGCTGGGAACTGACCCTCAGCTAGAGTAGCATGGTCTCAATCACTGAACCATCTCTCCAGTCCGCAGTGGTGTCCGTGATAAATTTCTCAGTTCTGGTGCCCTGTTACAGGAACACATATAAAGTAAACAGATGAGGTAAAATACAAGAGACGGATAAGTACAGTGATTACAAATGCCGTTAGGTTTCAAGTCGTTGAAATTTCTTATGTTACATAGCTCTTAAATTTCTTTCAAGATCATTGGTCTAAAGAAGGACATCTGCATGGATGTCTAAAATTATTTTAAGAGTAAAGAGAACATTTGTGGTGTCCTTTCCACAGCTACAAGCACACTTTACTTTTGAAGAGAAATAATATCATTTGTTCTTAAAATAAACTCTCTGGAGAAAAATGTTCATCTTGTAGCATTTTTACTCCTCATTTCTAAAAGAGAATCCATTACCATCCTTTCTCAGCAAAGCTTCACCATTTTGTAGGAGCGTACACATGGCAGCGCTTATGCAGAATCCATTCAGCAGTGCCAAACACTGGGAACCTCATGAGTCAGCTGTAATTCAACAGAATCCCTGCCCTCTCTGGAGATGAATTCTGATGATGTCCCTTAGTTAAGTAACAACTCAGAGAGAAAGAACAGCTGAGAGAGAGAGTTCAGTTTACCCACCTACACAGAGCTGGGGACATCTGTTTTTCTTGCTCCAAATAAATGTCAACAATTGGTGCGTGCTTTAAACTGAAACAGAATTCCACAGCTTATTATTTGCCACACTCAGAAACTGCCATTTGTGTCAGCCATGGCAGGATTCTAGATTGTTCTTGGGAGAGTACATATACCTACAAGCTAACTACACAGCTGTGCTGTCAAGGGGAGAGGTTGGGTTTCACCATAGCCACTCCTGATCAAGAAGAAAGGAAAGACCATTGAACTATGGTGGTCCTCTCTGGAATATGGGCCCAGTAATGTCCTTTACCTCTGGGGATGTGAAGATTAGATGAGCCAGCCCACACCAACTGGTTGGCACGTGGGAATGGTTCTATAAATTGGTGTTATGGAAGTAATTATGGCTTATGAGAGTAAATACTACTTGTGTGGGTATTTCCCAAATTCAGCCCTTAGGCAGCCTTACTTCCCCAATCACAATCTCTCCCGTGAAAATCTCACCTATCCACTAGTCTCCCATGGCCAACTCTAAAACAAGATTCCTAATTCATTATTTCTAGGCTAATTGTCACTCTTCTGAGATATTTCCAACAGAATAGCCACTCACTTCTTAAGTTACTCATGCCTACGTCATTCATTATATCCCAATTTATTCACTTCAGGATTGGGTGATGAGAACCCTAGTAGGGAGCTATTTAAAGAGCTGTTTTCTATTTTCTCCTGAACTACGCTTACCACATCAAGGATTCTGAAAAGCCAATTGGTCTCAGTGCTACATAATTATTTGGCAACTGCCCAAGTTTTTGAGAGGGGGTAAACTCACAGATATATTAATAGTATTAAGTCAGATTTCTAATCATCTGCATAAGGATACAAGTAAACCAATGTAAAAGTGTTGATTCATGACATCTAAGCAAGTCTGAGGTTTAATGTTTTAATAAACAATGCTGACTGATTTGCTATTCTTGCTTTTCTGTGTATGCTGTGGTAATTGGCCATCCTCTCTCTTCCATCTTCTACTCCAGAAGCTTCTCTGATTTTGACTTCTAAACATTTAAACTAAAAATGGTCTAAGTAGGAAGAAGATAAATGGCCATTAATTCAAGAGATAATCAACCACCTGAAAATCAACAAAAGACTATATGATCATCATTTTCTGCCTTTCTGAAATTTGGTATTTTACCTCCTTCTAAGCCACACACACACAAAAAAAATCATTCTTTCATAAAAGAAAGAAAAGTGTCAACTGCCTGCGGAGTGGCACCCTGGCACTTCTGAGGCTGAAGCATCCTTTGCCTGCCCTTCTCTAAACAGCTTCCATCAGAAGTCAAGGACTCTAGGCATCATGGGAGACAGGTGGGGCCCTCAGCTCTCAGAAGTCTGTGAACTTCTCTGACAACCACGTGCTCACTCTCCTCAAAGGACTTGACTCCACACTGCAGATCACTAACGCTGGAAGAACTGGTATAGGGTTTCTGCTACTCCTCTGGTGAGAATCTGTTGGGTCAATTGGTCAAGTTATTTAAACATTGTGTTTTAGATTTCATTTTTCCTCTCTTCAAATGCTTGGTCCATTTATATTTGAAACTCTGAGCCTATATTTGTCATTGTGGGGATTGAAAACTAATTACAAATATAATTTTCCCGCATATCATTTATTGCACTTCTCATGATATCAGAAAACACAGTAAAGAACAATACATGCAACATGGTGACAAAACATGGCCTGACTGATGAGAGGAGACATGACTGCCCATGGATCTCTGCCTACAAGGAAGTGGATTCATGAGACATAGCAAGTCTTGGTAACTCTACTCTCTACAAAAGTCTATATTTCCTTCAATAAATGTGTTCTTTACAAAATAGGTAATGTCCTAGCTCACTTAAAGTTTTGCAAATGCTTTCTTTAGCTTTCATATTTCCTTCTTTATCTAGAAATGTATCTATTTCAAAATTCAGCCAAAATCATAAGTCTTTCTGCTGAGCCCTAGGAATGACTCAGCACATAAATAGTAACATATATTGATTTGGATGCACATATCTTCATCTTCCTTGATTGTGATCTATGTTAGGCATAGAGATAAAAGTTAACATACAATATCATACATAATTTAGTTTTTCCCAGTGAAAACTTTTTTAAAATCAATAACTATGTTCTTACCCCTTTCTGTTTTTATTTTCATTGTTTTCCATTACTGTATGAGGTTGTTCATTTATTCCCAGCTGCCTAGCCCCAAAATAATCACACAGAAACCATATTATTTGCAATACTTTTTGGCAAATAGCTTAAGCTTATTTCTGGCTAACTGATATCTTAAATTAACCCATTTCCATTAATCTGTATATCGTTACAAGGCTGTGGCTTACTCAGTAAAGTTCTGGCGTCTGTCTCCAACAGGGCTACATGGCTTTTCTCTGACTCCACCTCCTTTCTCCCAGCATTCAGTTTAGTTTTTTTCCGCCTACATCTATCCTGTCCTGCGCAGGCTCAAGACAGTTTCTTTATTAACCAATGGTATTCACAACACGCAGAAGGGAATCCCACATCATTCCATGGTTTTGTAAGGCTAACTTCATATTACATTTGTGCTCCTGTCTGTTGTTAACCTAGCAAAGCTGTATTGTTTCTATAGACAGCAGTCAGCCAAGTAATATTAACCAGTGATTTTGAAATTAGGAATGGTTTTATCTCCAAGGTTTCTTGTATTGGTTAAAGCACCTCAGTGCCTCTGGTAATGTTAAGGTACCAAACAGTTGAACTCAAATGCAATTCAAGAATTAAAACTCATGTTCATAGTATGCATGGCTGGAATTCAACACTTACATAAGATGTCTTACATATGATAAAGTTGATAGAAAGAGTTGATGTACATAAAACAATCTATTAAAGCTTTTTAAAAAAACTATTCTAAATGTTAACAACCATTACCAACTGTGGTGGTTTGAAAAAAAAATGCCCCCCAAATGGAGTGGCACTATTAGGAGGTGTGGCCTTGTTGGAGTAGGTGTGTCACTGTAAAGGCGGACTTTGAAGACTCTTTTGTTTAAGATTCCCTCAATGTGGCTTTCAGTTGACTTCCTGTTGCCTGCAAGACATATGACTCAGGGGGCTGGAGAGATGGCTCAGAGGTTAAGAGCACTGACTGCTCTTCCAGAGGTCCTGAGTTCAATTCCCAGCAACCACATGGTGGCTCACAGCCATCTATAATGAGATCTGGTACCCTCTTCTGCCATACAAGAAATGTTTTATACATAATAAATAAATAAATCTTAAAAAAAGACAAATGACTCTCAGGTCTAGCATCACATTGGCCTGCATGCCACCATGCTCCATCATAATGATAATGGACCCAACCTCTAATACTATAAGTGAGCCACCCAAATTGAATGTTTTCTTTATGAGTTGCCATGGTTATGGTGTCTCTTCACAATAATGAAAACCCTAAGACACCAACTTAATAAATATATGTTCTTTTATTGAAACCAAATTATTGCTTATCTTAGCATCAACTCTCAACTTCACACATACTAGAAATTACCTTACAAGAGAACCTCAGTAGGGGAATTCCATAGACAAAATTGGCCTGAGGACATGGGGGTGGGAGATTATCTTGATTGTTAACTGGTAATGGAGGGCCCAGCCTTCTGTAGATGGGTAAGAGGTCCTGAGCTGTTAAGAGTCAGTCATCTGCATATGAGTCTACACAAGTCAAAAGGCAAACTTCCTCTATGGTTTCTGCTGTACTCCCTGGACTATGAGTTACCTGGTCCAGAGTAACACTGCATAAAATAGCAAGTGGGCTTGATTTCAATTTCGTGCCTGGACTTCCCTCAGTATTGACTATGACATAGGAGTGCAAGACAAGCAGACTCTTTTGTCTCTTACATTCCTTTTGGTCAGAGTGTTTCATCTCAGCAACAGAAATGTGACTAGACCCTGTTTTAAAGTACAATTTAAAGTTGTGGTCATGGGCCCATTTTTAGAAGCCTGCAAATTCTGTTGCTATTTGAATTTGATCATGTTATCACAAAAAAGTAGAAAGATGATGGAACTGCATGCATTACACACACATACACACACTAGGACTTGAACCTCTACTAAGAACACATGCAATCTCCCCTCAGCACTTTCTACATTCAGTGAATTGTTTTTTTGTTTTTTTGTTTTTTGTTTTTTTGATTTTCGAGACAGGGTTTCTCTGTAGTTTTTGGTGCCTGTCCTGGA
>LOEQ01001420.1:143322-164086 GCA_001685075.1 Bramus lutescens
CCTCTGCCTCCCGAGTGCTGGGATTAAAGGCGTGCGCCACCACCGCCCGGCTTACATTCAGTTAATTGTAACTTTGCATACACAGGGCTATGGGACCTTATGCTGTTCCACTTATGCTTCCATGTTTTCTGCAGAATTACTGTAGGGATGTGCTGAAAAGTGTACACCGAACAGCTGAGATTGAAGCTTCGACAAGAGGCAGTGATTGCTCCCATATCCTATTTTCTCATAGAGCTCATATCCTATTTCCTCTCACATTGCTTCTATCTTGTAGCCAGGAAATCAGTGAATGGTAGCATAGATAATTAGCACTTACAATTTAAGGAACGACATTGTCATTTTGACTAATATTCTTAAGTTGTTTACAAAAATTGATCAAGTCAATTACACTTAAATATCAGGGCAATGGGTATAATCCATAGATAAGAGGGAAAACTTGAGCAGAAAACAAATATTGAACTAGAATTACTGAGTTCTGAGTCACTGCTAAGGATAGAATTCTATAGGTCAACAGGCAGTAGGAAGAATAGGTACTTATTATGATGGGGGAATGGGGTGATTGGGTCTATAAAGCAAAACTAATGTACTCACTTGGGACAGAGACTGAAGGCCTACATATAAGATGTTGCTTCCACAAACAAAAGAGGAAAAATAGTGGAAAGAAGGAAGAGGGATGTGGGAAAAGTGCCTACCAAATCACTTAGGAATTAGCAATTAACTAAAGATGGGAAAAAACAGCTCCCTGGTGGAAGAATATTTGCTTCTCAACAAATACCTGAAATTATCTCATAATTTATCTAGAATCTTTCAAATGTTGCTTTCAAAGAAAACAGTATGATTAACTGAACTAAGTTCAGGTCTAAGATGTAAGCATTCTTGAGAAAGGTATCACTTGTAAGTACTTCTGGTGACTTTACAAATACCCTGGACAGCATTTTGGACACTTCACAAAATCAAAGCAACAAAACACTCCTCTAAAGCTGACGATTTTAGCAAACAGGACTGCTCGTCAAGTGTGACCTTTGTACAACAGGAAGCAAAGTGCACAGCTTGGTCTTGATTACTAATCATCCACTCGGCTCTTATGTAAGTGGTGTTCCATAGTCCTCTTTGTGATTATTATTTTTTAAACACTGAACATTGTCAATACCCACTGTTAAATTGGTTAAATCCACATGGCACCAAGGGCAGCCAACAATCTGGAGTGTTTTTAAAAATGGGAATTCATTAAAAATAATTTATTGCTAACTCTGTGACAGAAATCTACCAAAAATAATGTTGACATTCTAGCTATGATCTAGAGAATTCATCTGCAGTGCATGTATATGAGTATATATTCATATCAAACACCATCCTGATAACAGGAATTCACTCCTAAAGCTGCACATTGAGCCATAAGCTTTCAATCAAACACATCCATTTGCCTGAATGCTCATAACACTAAGAATAATGATTCAGAAAGATGCCTTGTGTATGGTAGTTGAAGAAAATACTGCTCACCTTAAATATGATCTGAATTGACTTGAAGGTTCTTGTGTTAGTTGACTTTATACCATTTTGACCAAATAGCTGAGAAAATCAGCTTAAGGAGGAGTGTTTATTTTGGCAAATAGTTTCAGGGAGTTAAGTCACGATGACTTGTCTCTGGGTCTGAGTGAGGTGGAACTCCCTAGTGAGAAAAGCCTGTAGCACAATTTGTTAGCCTCATGACAGCCCTGAGAGACAGAGGAGAGACCAAGGACTTCACACAAGCACTGCGTTCAAAATCACAGCCCAGAAATCTGGCGCTTCCAGCTGAGCCCCATCCCTAAGTTTTCCTCTGTCTCACAAAGTAAAACCAGCAGCTGGGAAGCAAGTATTTAATACATGAACCGATCGGAGCATTTGTATTCAAGCATGAACAATTCTCTTATGAACTCCGAGAAATATCGAACTTGTGACATAGCAAATAACCCACTTTGAAACTGTAGCATTCCTAAGAGGATTCTTTCTTTTACTGTTACAGACAAGGGAATGGAGGTTAAGGAAAATAAAAGTATTTACCTAGAATTTCTTCAACAAAATAATTCTCTTATTTAAACATGACTTCCTTCGACTTAGATATCGCAAAAATGACTTTTATAATCATTTTCCTGCACAGTGCACTTTCCTGCTGAAAAGTAAAAAGGAATTTTGAAGGACAAGGAAAGAATTAGTGATAATGTTCAGGCTAGACACTAGATCGATTATACCTCAATAAATCAAGTAAACATGGCAAGACATGAAAAAGAAGTTATATTAAACAACCCTGTCTTTACTGCAGCTTTTTCCATGTATATTAAAATCGCAAATTACACACCAAACACACTTGCACACGTATCCCGTACTACGGAGACACTCATTTGTTAAGCCCAGCTCCCAGGGGGTAAAGGGAGAGAGACTCTGTGTCGTCATTCTCAAACCTGGCAGTCTGCATGATCTTTGGGTTGAAAATGCAAGACTTGCTCTGGGCTGCTCACACCAACAGCTGCATATTTGCTAGATTTGTCACTCAGATACCTGAGCATCTGGGGATCCCACAAAACAGCCAGATGGCGCTTATTTGCATATTACATGATGATATAACAACAAAAAAAATTTACCCGCTACTGAAGCAGAATGTGGTTCACAGTGCACTTGATTTTTCCAAAGAATGGTCTGTCTTTAAATTTTGATTTGTGTTTCTCTTGCTAACTGCCACTGAGTGCAGAAAGAGTTTCTCTGATTAAGCTGAGAGATGTGTGATTCTACCGGTTTCACAATAACATTGGGAGTCAGGTATATACCATGTCCATTTAGTAGCACAATGGTGGTAGATTCTCCCCTAGGATCCTTCTAGCCAGAGGTTCTAGGTATGTGGTGCTAGGTATGTGTTTCATCTTATGGAGTGGACCATAAATCCAATCAGAAAGTGGTTGGTTATTCCCCACAATGTTTTTGCCAGTGGGCATGTCAGGCCGCCATTATTATAGGTGGCAGGGTTAACAGGTAGGCAAGGTTGATGATTGCTTTGCTCCTTTGTTAGCATACTCAGCACCTTCAAACACATGGAAGCTTCTCGGCAGGGATCATGCTTGATTGCCCCATATTCTATTACTTAAGTATGTGATCTCATCAGCAATAAGATCTTCCTGTCAAGTTCTAGAGGTGAGCCAAAAATAATGGCAATAGCCTTTGTAATATTTGAGGATCTATGGAACGTCACTGAATAACTCCAGAAGAAGTAGCCTATTCTGGCAGTGCGGTTTTTATCTGTTAGTCTGCGGTATCTAGTAGGGGCACTGTGCTGGATAGCTTTGTGTCAACTTGGCACAAGTAAGTTATCTGAAAGGAGGGACCCTCAACTGAGAAAATGCTTCCATAGTATTGGCTGTGGGGCATTTTCTTAACTATTGATTGATGGGGGAGGGCCCAGCCCATTGTGAATGGGGCTGTCCCTGGGCAGGTTGTCCTGGGTTCTGTAAGAAAGCAGGCTGAGCAAGCTGTGATGAGCAAGCCAGTAGGCAGCATCCCTCCATGCCTCTGCATCAGCTCCTGCCTCCAGGTTCCTGCCCTGTTTTATGATGAACAGAGATCTGGAAACATAAGTCACATGAACCCTTTTCTCCTCAATTTCCTTTGTCATGATGTTTCATCACAGTAAGAGTAACCCTAGCTAAGACAGGCACTGTTTAGATTCTTTTAGGTTCAGAGAATAAGAGACTGGAATGCTTAGTAGTAAATGGATCATTTATATCACATGCTTTCTTCTAAAGGTCAGGGATCATTGCAGAATAGAGGAAGGAAAGATTGTAGTGGATGGATGCACTGCAATTGTGTCTTACAGACACAATAGAGCAGTGTTACATACAGACACATGACAGTTGTGACAACATGCAGAAGCCATGTGTGACCGTAACCCAGGAAAAATCCCAGCATGGAGAGAAATAGTGGGTATAAGATCTACACCCCTCTCCAGCTGAAGAGCTATTGACAACTAAGAGTTGCTGATGGAAGGACAGCCAGTTTTTCTTTAAGGGTTTGACTCCTGGAAGTCCCAGAAACATACATGAAAGTAACATTGAATATACTCAGCAGGTTCTATGCATATGCTTAATCATTTATATGTAAATGTAAAAACAATGGTTTAAAAAGAGAAAGCCATGAACTTGGGAGGAAGCATGATGGGGCAGGAATGGGAAGGGTTGAGCGGGGAGAGGACACAAAATCAGATGGATAGGAAATAGGGGATGGGAGGTGAATCTGGGAGGAGTTGGGGAGGGGTATTTTGTATGTGACAGAAGTACATTATATGAGATTCTCAATTGATATTTTTAAATGCAAAATAAAGTTGTCAATCGATCCTTCAGTGGTGTCAATTCTGATAGCTGACCAACTTGGTGGAAGTCACAGGATGAAAACTCAACTGCATCGGATGATCACACTGGGCAGTCATCAGAACAGCTACAGTTTGATCAGTTTAAGGACACAATTTAAACTGGGCATGGTGATGTAATGGCTATAATTCTAGCACTTGGGAGTCAAAGCAGAAGAATCATGCATTTGAGACTAAGAAGCTTATAAAAAAGAGGAAGAACAGGAGGAGGAATAGAAGGATGAGGAGGAGGAGCAGCAGGAGGAGGAGGAAGAGGAGGAGGAGGAAGAGGAGGAGCAGCAGGAGGAGGACGAACAGGAGGAGCAGCAGGAGGAGGAGGAACAGGAGGAGCAGCAGGAGGAGGAACAGGAGGAGGAGGGACAGGAGGAGCAGCAGGAGGAGGAGGAAGAGGAGGAGGAGGAGGAAGAGGAGGAGGAGGAAGAGGAGTTGCAGCAGGAGGACGAGGAACAGGAGGAGCAGCAGGAGGAGGAGCAGCAGCAGGAGGAGGAGGAACAGGAGGAGGAGGAACAGGAGGAGCAGCAGGAGGAGGAGGAACAGGAGGAGCAGGAGGAGGAGCAGCAGGAGGAGGAGGAACAGAAGGAGCAGCAGGAGGAGGAGGAACAGGAGGAGCAGCAGGAGGAGGATTATAAGAAGGAGGAGGAGGGGCAGGATGAGGAAAAGGAACAAAGGGAGGAGGAGGATCAGAAGGAGGGGAAAAGCAGGAACTGTGCTTTTATTTAAGACAGGGTTCTTTGGGGGAAAGAAGAAATTGGCAGGGGTGGTGGCTTATAGGTCATAATAGACCAGTAAATTCTAGATGATTTCGAGAAATACTAATATGTAGACAGTAAAAAAATGAATATTGCGTTTTTAACAAAATAACCAACTCTAGAAAATAATACCCCACAGAGTATGGAATTAAATGTCCTTTTTAGCTAGTATCTATTTCTGCACCTTTCTATGACTTAGTCCTTCTGAGAATTCCTGGAAAGGAAAGAGTCTGACATCCTCAACTCTTTGTTCTGATCCTTTTGCTGCAATTTAGTTTTGTTTAGTGTTTTTTTCTCTCTCAAGAAAACCGAGTGATTACAGTTCTTGAAAATATTAGAGTAGGTACTGCAACAAAGAAAGGCCTATTCATTACCTTGGTACTAAGATTTTTCAGTATGTATAAAAGACAGAAATAATTTGCTTGGAAATGCCTACTAGTTGGCCACTGTTCAGTGAGATGACATCAGCTCACGGCTGGGATAAATGTAATGTCAGGTTCTCTTAATAAGTCTGTGCTCCCATGTCCCAGGCTATCATTTTATTTTTTTAACATTTACCTCTTTTCCAATAAAAGGTCTGTTCAGGAAATTTGCCCATTCTTGTAATCAGTTCTTATGTTCTTATTGTTGGGTCCTTTGTGTGATTTGGAAGCAGTCTGTCACCTGATCAAGCCTTGACAAATGTTCCACTCTATTTTGTAGCTTGTGTCTCTTTCCTACAGCTTCATGTTTCATAGACGCTTCAGTCCCAACAAGTCTGTTTCTTCCCTTTGACTGCCTGGGGTGTTTTATCTAAACACATTCAATGTCAAACCCAAGTTCCAGGGTTACTCCAATGTTATTTCTGTTTCACACTTTATAAAGTTTATATATTTAGGTCTATAACTCATTTTAAGACAGTTTGTGGATGCTGTAAGGTCTGCAGCTGGATTTATTTATTTATTTATTTATTGGACTGTTGTCTATCTAGCTGGTCAAGCATCATTTTTACAAGGTATGTCTTTGTTCCACTGTTTCACCTTTGTTCTTTTGCCAAATTCAGTTTAGTACAGAAGGCTGTTTTGAAGTTCTTCATTCTGTTCCATAGACAATATGGATTTATTATTACTGAAGCTGTATGGCAAGTCTCACAGGCACATAGCTCAGTTTTCTGACATTTCATCATAGAAACTTTAAAATGCACTCAACAGCATCCATGTACAAAAAGTTGGGTTTTTGATAGGATGGAATGAATTCTGCAAACCCATTTGAAAAGAAATGAGACCAAGATTGAAAAACAACAACAACCCCCCCCCCAAAAAAAAAACCCTTCCGTAATATTTGGAATGTATCTTGATATTGGAGTGTCTTTTCACTTACCTAGGGTTTCTGTTGTTGTTGATTTGATGTTTTTTTAAGAGTTCATTTACCAGAGTTTTGGAATTTTCCTTATATACATATATTATTCCTCACAAGCATGCTTCTTTAAAATTAGACCTAAGGATATCATTCTGGAGACACTAATATAAATAGTGATGTTTTGTGTCAAATTCTAATTGTTCAACTGTGCTTTATAGAAAATTAATTTCCATTTGTTTATTAACTTTACCTCCAACCTTGCTATAATTTTTTTTAAGTGCCTGATGAGGTAGTTTCTTTTCTTTCTTCACACTGATTTATTTAGATGATTCAGAGAGAGAGAAAAACTTTGGCTTGCAGAGCTGTAGCTTTTTGACTTCTTTAGTGTAATTTTTATTTCAAAAGCCAGTTTCATACAAATATCATTTCCCTACCAAACGGGGAAGACTGTAGGCAATCATGTTTTGCCAAATATTTTGCCAAATCAGTAACAAGTACATTGTTGTCTGCTAATTGACGTAATCCATTGACGATGAATAAAATGCTGTGTACAGTGATGTGAGCTCACCAATAAATTAATACTTCATACAGAGAAAACACTATAAATTACCTTTCTTGTTCAAAATGAAAGGGAAAAGTGGTTTGGTAGTTTAATGAAAGTGTTAGCAGATGTTCAGAAAAAGAAATGCTTGAATATTTACATTCTCAAAACAATATATTTTTATTATCATTGGTGAAAAAGGCACTCTGGAAATACCATAATTTCAGGGTTTAAAAATTATATTAATGGGAGTTAGAAGCCCATTTCTCAAAGGATCAACGTATGTGCATGATCTAAAGTTAACACTGCTCACATTTACAAACTACATAGCAACATCCTTGAATTTAAGTGTTCTAAGCCTGGGAGAAAACATGACTTTTGGCCACATTTCCCTATTTACAGTCACTAAATAAATGCTGTTTCCCTGCTGAATCTGGGGGTTTGCTGCATTCTAACTGTGGTTTAGCTCTGTCTTTTCCCTATCACGCCTCTGTTAACAGCAGATTTGTTGTAATAACTATGGTTTAGGTCTGTCCTTTCCTTATCACTGCTGTGCTAGCAGCGGATTTGGTAAATACCATGGTTTCGATTTTCAAGTAAATGAATTTTATGCAAACTCATTTCCACTGTTACACAATTAATTTACCATTAGCATTATAATCTATTATATTTGTAGATGATAGGCTGAAAATGAAATGGAACTTTTCTTTTTGATGGAGCTAAACCCATTAGTGGAACTTCAAATTGTGTAGCTAAAAGGTCATTTTACATCATTGTAAAATAAGTATTCTTTCTTCCCCTCATTTTAGAATCCAATTGTAGAGTCAGCATTTAAGAAGCTGTCCTCCTAATGACAGTCAGTAATGTTTGCTCTCCTTCATTGCATGGTATTTTTTTTCCTCTTTAAATCTTCATCTATTACCCAAAGTCTAAATTGTGTGTGGTTTTATGTGGCCTTGGTTATATTTAACTTGAAATCTCCATAGAACATACATTTTATAAAATCACTGAAAGGGTTCTGGAAATTTCTAATGCTATAAGAAGTCTTATATGCTCCTTAAAAGTACATTTAAACTTTGATGCTGCAGTCAAGATCTCAAGGATGCTAAAGGTAACAGACACACAGTCAGGCAAGAAATCACACTCATGAAGATCAGAACAACCCCCGGCAGCTTGCACTATGACTGTGGTACCTCACTATATGAAAGTCTGAAAAGAGAGGGGCAGCAGCAGAGTTTTATTGAAATTGGACCATAAGTTTTAAGGCTCCATAAAAGATAAAAATATGTACTGGCTAGAGTTCTGAATTCATTGTGCCAAGTCTATAGAGTGTGGCGGTACAACGAGGCACTTCTGTAGTTAGGTCAGAGGCACTGCTGCTGTGCTGAAGTCATTCCAGCTCCTGAGTTTCTGCGAACTTTTGTCTGCCACCTTTGCCCTGCAAATGGGATGGTTGAGGTAGGGGAAGGACAGAGAGGGAGAGCAAGGAAAGAGATATCTTGATTGAGGGAGCCATTGTGAGGCTAATGAGAAACCTGACATTAGGGAAATTCTCAGGAATCCACTAGAATAACCCTAGTTAAGACCCTAAGCTATAGTGGATAAGATGCCTGAACTGTCCTTCCCCTGAAAGCAGATTGATGACTACCTTAATTGTCAACAATAACCTTTGTTCAGCAACTGAAGGAAGCAGATGCAGAGAACCACAGCGAAGCACTGGACTGAGCTTCCAGAGACCAGCCCAAGAGAGGGAGGAGTGATATATGAGCAAAGGAGTCATGATCATAATGGGGATAGCTACAGAAAAGTTGACCTGAGCTAGTGAGATCTCATGGACTATGGACTGATAGAGGGGGAACCTGCATAGGACCAACCAAACTAGGCCCACTGAATGTGGATATTAGTTGTGTGGCTTAGGCAGTCTTGGGAACAGGATTTATCCCTAATGCTTGAACTGGGATTTTGGAGCCCACTCTTTTGGGGGGAATACCTGGCTCAGCCTAGATATAGTGAGGAGGACCTTGGTCCTGCCTCAAAGTGATGTATCAGACTTTGTTGATTACCTTAAGAAGCCTTATATTCTCTGAACATTGGATGGGGGACTGGGAGGAGGAGGGGAGGGAGCAGGAGCTGGGATAAGTTAAAATGAGAAAAGATTGTTTTTTAAAAAATTAATTTAATAATAATGAAAAAGAACATATTGTGAATGTGTCCTGTGGATCAAATGTAAGAATCCCTGGGAGATCAGGCTAGCCTAGAGATGCTTTGGGTTCCTCTCAAGGGAAGGACAGGGAAGGACACTGGAAGAGATCCTTGAAGGGGCCATCACAGGCTGGGCATGGTAATCAATGCAGCTGGATGGGAAGAATACCTTACATAGGTCTCAGGAATGGTCATCAGAAGAGACTTGGCAAGCATGTAGCTCAGTGGAGAAAGCTTCTGAGAAATGTGTAAACCATCGGTTCAGTCCCCAACATAAAAGTCTTCCCATGGGGCACAACATAACAGAATCACTCAAGAAAGAATTTCATGGTTTTACAGTCCTCCCGTACTGTCTTATTTACACCCTGGTTGGGTTGGAAGCAACAACTTCCAGGATAGAAGGAACAAATGAAGATTGAGTATTACATAATAGAGTAGACACGGCTACCTATTTTCTGAGTGAGACTGTATACTTCGTGTTGACAGTGACTGTAAGTCTTTATATTGCCTAGGGGTAATAGATCTGTTGCTGTTTTCAATCAATAAGGTAGGAGAAACTTCTACTAAATCAATTTTACATGAACACCCAGAAACAAAACATCTGGATCACACAGTTTCTTCCCTAAAATTGTACTTGCTTGGTATTGTGTACACACATCCAGAATTTGAATCTGAAACGTACTGACTCAAGGTGTGTAAGAAAGAAATTTAAATAAATAACTCTTGTGGGTTTATCTTTATTCATGTCAAAAGGCTAATGGTGGTGAAGTAGTAAAATAAAAAGTATTAAGTAAAATAATGCTGGCAGTATTTCTAGACACAGTGGCATAAAGATGCAATGCAATTATTGTTATAACAATTATCTCCTTAACAATAATAAGAGCTAATCTGCACTGTGCACTTACCTTGTGCAAAACATTTTCCTAGGCACTTTGTAGGAAGAGATTGTAAGATGTTCTCATGTGCATTCCATAAGTTAGTAATGAGAAAGTGAGGGAGGCACACTATGGACTGTGTGCTAAGCTACCGAGAGAGCCAGAGATACACGTCTCAACCCATATCTGTCATAGCTTATGAGAAACAGAGGCTAAAGAGGGCCATCAGTCTGCCCCACAGCCTCTGCTCCAACCCCAAATACTAGTGTGGAGAGGTAACCACCCACCCCATGGCTCTCAGAGAGATTTTTCTTTTATATCACTATGGAAAATTCAGGGAAAGTAGCAGACACCTCCATTTCTCTAAATCAGTATATTTATTTTAGTTTTAAATGTTTTGCTTCAAAGAATAAAATACCACTAATGGGGTGCTTTTTGACAATGTCTGTCTCATGTTGAGAGGCCCAGGGTCCTTAGCAAATACAGAATTCCACAGTCTCTATCCCAATATGCTATGTAGAATTTGTAGAAATAAAGTATCAGAGCCAGATAAAAATGTTTTATGAGTCAAGTTGGGTATTAGAAACAGAAGTGCTTAAAAGTTGTTTAATAATAATACTCATTATGAATACAAGATCACAAAACAATATTTCATAATAGCCTTTGTTGATTTCAGTAAAAAAGGCTACAGTGTTCAAAAGGAATTAAGTTGGGCAAAATACACCCAAGAATATAAAAGATGCAGTCTAAGAAGCTGAATTTCCACTGTAAGGCATGTCCTAGTTTAAAAAAAAATGCATGTAACAAGTATTAAGGACCCCAGACAAATATAAACAATATAGACATCACCTATGATTTCATTATACATATGCTAACACTATTAGCAGTTCATAATCTTTTTCAAAATGATGATGTTATCATAATCCTTGTTTATATTATTTTGGCTAACTTAATATTTTGAATATTCATTCAAATTTCTTTTAAAATATGCTTCTGTTACATAGCAACCCTGAATTATTATTTCCCCCACCCTGTTCCAATTCTAGTGCTTTCTTGAGGTTTCCAAGGCAACCAGGACAGTAAACTCTAGAATGTTCAACAGTTGCAGTCTCCACATTTAAAAGACATAGCCAAATCAGGGTTTTGTGAGTATGCTGTGTGTCTGGAGTCTCAGAGAGTCTAGTCAGATCCCTTTTCATAAAACATCTGACTAAGGAGCCTTTCACCCTCCCCCTGGCCAAATATTCCCAACAAGATCAGCAGCCCCCAAAGACACAAGTATTGCCTGCACCAATTGGAAAAAGAGATGGGTATTCAGCAGTGTAAAAATGCATTCAATAACATAAAGAGTAATGTGGCACTACCAGGACCTAGTGGTTTTACAATAGCAAGACCTGAACATCCCAACACAGATGAAGCAGAAGAAAACAACCCTAAAAATAACTTTATGAAGATAATAGAGGCCCTTAAAGAGAAAATGAGAAATTCCTTTACAGAAGTTGAAGAAAAAGACAAACAAAAATTTGGAAGAAATCAATAAATCCCTTAAAGAAAGTCTAGAAAAAAAATCAAACATGTGAGGGAAACAGTTTAAGACTTGAAAATTGAAATAGAGACAATAAAGAAAACACAAATCAAGAGAATTCTGAAAATTGAAAATCTGCGAAAGTAAACAGGAACTACAGATGCAAACATAACCAACAGAAAACAAGAGATTGGAGAGAGAATCTCAGGCATTGAAGATACAATAGAGGAAATAATAATAATTAAATACAACAAATTATTAACACAAAACATTGAGGAAATCTGGGGCATCACCATGAAATAACCAAACCTAAGAATAATGGAAATAGAAGAATGAGAAGAATTCTAACTCAAAGGCACAGAAAATATACTAAACAAAATCATTGAAGAAAAATTTCCCAACCTAAAGAAGGAAATACCTATAAAAGTACAAGAAGCTTACAGACACCAAATAGACTGGACTCCACAAAAACTTCCCTCACCACATAATAATCAAAACAATAAACATGCAGAATAAAGAAAGACTATGAAGAGCAGTAAAGGAAAAAGATCAAGTAACACATAAAGACAGACCTATAAGAATTAACCTGACTACTCAGTGGAGACTATGAAAGCCAGAAGGTCCTGGGCAGATATTTTGCAGACACTAAGAGACCACAGATGCCCATCTAGACTAGTATATCCAGCAAAACTTTTAATTACCATCAATGGAGAAAGTGAGATAGTACATGACAAAACCAGATTTAAGCAAGACCTATTCACAAATCCAGCCCTACAAAAAGTACTAGAAGGAAAATGCCAAACCAAGGAAGTGAACTGCAACCATGAAAACACAGGCAATAGATAATCCCACATCAGCAAACCCAAAGAAGGGAAACACACACACGTACTACCAACAAAAATAACAATAAAAACACACTATCAACAAAAAACAAGAGAAACAAAAAGATTACAGAGAATCAGTGGAACAAAGAGTTGGTTCTTTGAGCAAATCAACAAGATTGACAGACCCTTATCCGAACTAACAAAAAGGCAGAGAAAGAATATCCAAAATAACAAAATCCGAAATAAAAAGGAGGCATAACAGACACAAAGGAAGTCCGAAAAATCATCGAGTCATACTTCAAAAGCTTGTACTCCACAAAATAGGAAAACCTAAGAGAAATGGACAAGTTTCTGGATAGGTATCACATACCAAAATTAAAAAAAGACCAGATGAAAAATTTAAATAGACCTATTACTTCTCAGGAAATAGAAGCAGACATTAAAAGTCTTCCAACCAAAAAGAGCCCAGGGCCAGATGGTTTCAGCACAGAATTGTACCAGAATTCCAAAGATGAGATAATACTAATACCCCTCAAATTGTTCCACACAATAGAAAGAAAAGGAACTTTGCCAAACTCTTTTCATGAGTCTACAGTTACCCTGATACCCAAACCATAAAAAGACACAACTAGGAAAGAGAATTACAGACCAATATCGATTAAGAACATTGATACAAAAATACTCATCAAAATACTGGCAAACTGAATCCAAGAACGCATCAGAAAAATCATCCACCATGACCAAGCAGACTTCATCCTAGAGATACATGGATGGTTCAACATATGAAAATCCATCTATGTAATATGCCATATAAACAAACTGAAAGAAAAAAATCACATGATCATCTCATTAGATGCTGAAAAACATTCGACAAAGTCCAGCACCCCTTCATGATAAAGATCTTGGAGAGAACAGGGACACAAAGAACATACCTAAACATAATAAAAACAATATATAGCAAGCTAGCAGCCAACATCAACCTAAATGGAAAGAAACTCAGATTAATTCCACTAAATTCAGGAACAAGACAAGGTTATTCACTATCTTCGTATCTATTTAATAGAGTACTCAAAGTTCTAGCTAGCTGTATATGAGAACAAAGTGAGATCAATGAGATGCAAATTGGAAAGTAAGAAGTCAAACTTTCACTATTTGCAAATGATATGGTAGTATATGTAAGTGAGCCCAAAAACTCCACCAGGGAACTCCTGCAGATGATAAACACCTTTAGTAATTTGGCAGGAAACAAAATTAATTTAAAAAAGTCAGTAGTCCTCCTATATACAAATGATAAATGGGCTGATAAAGAAATCAGAGAAAAAACACCATTTACAATAGCAAAAAAAAATATAAAATATCTTGGGGTACCTCTAACAAAACAAATGAAAGATCTGTATGACAAGAATTTTAAGAACTGAAAGAAACTGATGAAGAAATCAGAAAATCGAGAACTCTCTCATACTCACTTATAGGTAGGATTAACATAGTAAAAATGGCAGTCTTACCAAAAGTGATCTACAGATTCAATACAATCCCCATAAAAATACCAATATAATTATTCACAGACTTTAAAAGAGCAATACTCAGTCTTATATGGAAAAACCCCAAGATAACTGAAACAATACTGTATAATACAAGAACTTCTAGAGGCATCACCATCCCTGACTTCAAGCTCTACTATAGAGCTATAAAAAACAGCTTGGTATTGGCATAAAAACAGACATGTAGATCAATGGAATCAAATTGAAGAATTTAACCTTAATCTACACACCCATGAATACCTGATATTTAACAAAGAAGCCAAAAGTATACAATAGAAAAAATAAAGTGTCTTCAGCAAATGGTGCTGACATGACTGGATGCTGACATGTAGAAGAATACAAATAGATCCTCATCTATTGCCTACATAAAACTCAAGTCCAAGTGGATCAAAGACCTCAACATAAATCCAGTCACAGTGAACCTGATAGAAGAGAAAGTGGGAAGTATCCTTGAATGCCTTGGCACAGGAGACTACTTCCTGAATATAACACCAGTAGCATAGATATTAAGATTGACAATGAATAAACGGGACTTACTGAAATTAAAAAGCATCTGTAAGGCAAAGGACACTGTCAATAAGACAAAATGGCAGTCTACAGAGTGGGAAAAGATCCTCACCAATCCCACATCTGACAGGGCTGATCTCCAAAATACATAAAGAACTCAAGAAGTTAAATATCAAAGTTCCAAATAATCCAATTAAAAATGGGGTACAGATCTCAATAGAGAATTCTCAACAGAAGAATCTCAAATGGCTTAACATCCTTAGTCATTGGAGAAATGCAAATCAAAACGACTGAGATACCATCTCACACCTGTTAGACTGGCTAAGATCAAGAAAAGCTGATGACAAGCTTATGTTGGAGAGGATGTGGAGTAATTCCTCCACTGCCGGTGGGAGTGCAAACTTGTATAACCACTTTGGAAATAGGTATAGTGGTTTCTTAGAAAATGGGAATAAACCTACATCAAGATGGTTGTGGTCTATTTGTTTGTTTTAACTCTTTTGGCATTTTGGGCTCTTGGCTTTTGGGAGAATCCACCACCCAGCTCCCAAATAAATCACATACAGAGGCTTATTCTTAATTATGAATGCTCAGCCTTACCTTGGCTTGTTTCTTGCCAGCTTTTCTTAAATTACCCCAACTACCTTTAACCTCTAGGCTTTTATCTCTCTCTTCTGTAAATCTTGATTTAAGTCTTACTCCATGGTTGACCCAGTGGCTGGCCCTGCCATCCTCCTCCCCGTGTCCTTTCTTTACTCCTCTTTCTCATTTCTCCTTCTATTTATACTCTCTGGCTGCCAGCCCCGCCTATCCTTGTTCCTGCATCGCCGTTGTTCATTCAGGTCTTTATTAGAACCATCAGGTATTTTACACAGGCGAAGAATCATAACTTCACAGAGTTGACCAAATGCACCAATAACAAAAGCAACACATCTTAAAATAATAATCACCAACACAAGACCCAGATATACCAACTTTAGGCATATACCCAAAGGATACTCAATCATTCCACAAGGACACTTGCTCAACTATGTTCATTGCAGCATTGTTCATAATAGCCAGAACCTGGAAACAACATAGATGATCCTCAGCAGAAGAATGGATAAGGAAAATGTGATACATTTACACAATGGAGTACTATTGAGCTATAAAAAGTGATAATCTCATGGAATTTGCACGCAAATGGATAGAACTAAAAAAAAAATCATTCTGAGTGAGGCAACTAAGACCCAGAAAGACAAACATGGTACACACTCACACACAGGTGGTTATTAGGAATAGAGTATAGGATAACCAAGCTACAATTCACAGCCCCAGAGAGACTAGATAACTAGGCCCAAAGAGAGATGCGTGGATTTCCCTGGGAATGGGAAGTAGAAAACATCTCTGGGTAAACTGGGGGAAGGGGTTGAAGGGATGGGAACTAGAAGGAGAAGGTTGGGTGAACTGGGTGCGGGAAGCATGTTGGACTCAAGATGGAGGAGGGAGTAGCAAAAAAGATTTTGATGGGAGGAGGCATTTCAGGGCTAGGGAGAAACCTGGTGCCAGGGAAGCCCCCAAGAACCTACAAGGATGATCCTAACTAAGACTCCTAGCAATTTTAAGGGTGCCTGAGTTGGCCATCTAATGTAAGCAGATTTGTGGCTTCCTTAGCTGCCATCAGAGATATTCTGTCCTGTAACTGATGGAAGCAGATGCAGAGATCTGCAGACAAGCACTACACTGAGCTCCAAGAGTCTTGCAGAGGAAGGGGATGGGGAATTGTGCCAGCCTTGGGTCATGGTGGGGGAGCCCTTGGAGACAATTGACCTGAGCTTGCAGGAGCTCATGGACTCTGGACTAACAGTCAGGGAGGCTGCATAGGATCAACCTAGATCCTCTGCATGTGTGTGACAATCATATAACTTGGTCTCTTAGTATGGCTACCGACTGTGAGGGCAGAACTTCTCCTTGGCACTTAGCTGGCTTTGGGTAATCTATTCCCTATGCTGGATTACTTGGCCCTGTTAAGTAGGGCAAGGAGCTCAATCGTGCCTCATCTTGATGCAGGCTTTGCAGCAAGCCCAAGGGAGTCCTGTCCCTTTCTGAAGGGAGATGGAGGAGTGGATGGGGAGGGGCTAGTTAAGAGAGGGGAGGGGTCAGGAGGAGAGAAGGGAGGGGAAAGTGGTTGGTGTGTAGATTAAATGAGAAAAAAAGGTGTTATTTACATTAAAAGTAAGGAAGGTTTACTTTATCACTGAAAAACAAAATAACCACATCTGACTAAAGAGCACTGTGGCCTGAGCCTTTCCCCAAGCTCTGGGGATCTCTCAAACATAGCGAGGGAAGCTTCTACTTCTGGATCCCCAAGCGCTTACAGAATTCCCTGGGCAATAGCTAAACATTAAGTGCTTATCACTGACTCCAAGTCTCAATTATCTGCAACCCAATTAGCAACATTTGGCAGGAAGAACAACTGCCTTCATCCCGTGGACCAGTAACAAATTGGAGAAAGTGAGTGCCAAGTGGGGCTTCCCAGGTCACTGAGTTTATATCCCATTTTATTCCTCAGGAAAACGAAGGGGCGTGAAGGTTAAGTGGCTTGGCTTGGGACAGTGTACTGAGTCAAACTCAGTGCTGGCTGGCAGGAGAAACAGTGTTTCCACGTTTGCCAAAAGGAAAATGTCCACCGCCATAAATCTGAATGGGAACTGAAAGAGATCCTGAGGTTCTACTATGCTGTATTTCCTTATTTGGTGGAAGATGGGGTAGAAATTGCCTTAGAACCTGAGATACCATGTCTAACATCTTGAGAATAAAATGTAGTTAGAAATCAAGAATGTACTATTTAGTGGGACACAATCTAACTTTGTTTATTTGTGCCATCAGGGTTATGTCAGAGACTGAACTCCTAAGTACTGGAAGGACATCTGCCTTATTCTTGGGGAGACCCAGAAGTTAATGATCGCCAGAACAAATACTTGAGATGTACACTGTTCTGGGCAGTGGTAACCCCAGAAGAAGCCCAAATGAATAAGTTGGCCTAATAACCCATATCTCAGATGTCTGTACTGTGTCACTGAAGGCATTCCTTAGAATATGTAAGTGGTAGAACACCCATGTTGCTCAGTACCAGATACCTCAAGACCATATTTCAGCCTAAACACCGAGAGTCCCAGGCCGTAAGGCATGTTTGGAAAATGTTAGCAGCAACCCAAGTGATTTATGCTTCTCTGTCAGTGGCAGAGCCCTAGCCAAAGATTTAGAGTAATATAAATATCCAAACAGAATATAAAGAGGTCATCAGAAGAAAGGTCTTCCTGGAACACAAATGACAAGCTCAACTGATAAATTAGAAGAAAAGGTTAAGTCAGTGCTCTGTCCTACAGAAGACATGCATGCCAAGAAGATAAAATGTGGAAAAACATAACACTTGTAGTCTAGATGCAAACTTAATTTCTTCCACAAGAGCATTTGAAGTATTTAGCATGGGACATTGTTCTGAGAGTGAAAAAAGCCTTGGTATAAAGCAGTCATTTGGACGAGATGCTTTATAGATGCATTCACACTGCAGCACTGTAGCATCGTTGAGGTGTAAGTCATTCAACATGACGTGTTTCCAGACTATCGGAAGGGTTACCTTAAGTACCAAATATAATATGTGCACACACACATAAATGCAGAGATAGGCACATTTGTTTAAAATCCTGACAGAAAATCATTCTAGAATGTATTAAACTTTATGAGGCCTTCCTTAAAAGCACACTGGGCATAATGTAATTTTCCTTGATGACCCAAAGTCATCACTGTGAATATTAATTATGATACTACTGTATGGCAATAAAAGTATGCATCTGATGCTTTCAAAAACGTCTATTCTCTGCCACCCTTAGAGCTACCAAATACCAGGATTAAGAAGGACTTGAGTGCTTGTCGAACCTTCCAGTTCCATATGAGAACACGAGTGTCAGGTGAGGAGAGAAGGGACTTAATGGAGAGGACGCGGTGACACGCCTTGCACCTCCCAGCTTCAATACAGAGCCCTTTCAATTAACCCACATGGCTGAGCCCCACATCCTCTGCTTTCCCCTTGTCCTTCTGCCTTCTCTGAGCTTTCTCAGCCACCTGCTTAGTTCCATCCTGACCCCCTACTTTCGGGAATAAGCACAACTCACTGCAATGATGAACGCTGGACGGTGAGATTCTGGTTCAGGAGCCTAAGACCATTACAGAGTGACTGAGGAGGACAGGCAGGTTCTGGCAGTGCACAAATAAAATTCCAAACAAGTGCCTATCTAAAACTGAGAGACTAATCTAAACTGGACCCCGGTCAAGCACTCTGAACAAATTCCGGAGTTGCAGGTACAAAGGTGAAGTGAAGAGGGGACACAGGACCAGACACGATCAAGCAAGGGATGCTGAACGTGTTAGTGGAGTTTTTACAGACAAAGCCTGGACTCGGAAGTCCTGGTAAACTAGGTTGAGACGCCACCCTTCCCCACATACACCAACTAAAGAAAAGGGTGTGCGTGGAAAGCAGAGAAATATGTTTTCCCTGTGGTCACACTGGGGAGATGAACAAAATCAAGCATCCAGTGATCTCTGAATTGGCACACTGCCGTGGGATTCAGACTTGGAGGACAAGGAGAGGCAATGGTCACGCTGTGGTCCTGCACATCCAGCCACATCATTTCCTCCGCTCAGTTTGCCCGACAAGCTAAACAGACAGGTGGAGAGAACTGCGAGACTCTGTCCTAGGAGCCATTTTCCTCCTCTGGCTGTCATGGGGCTTCAACTGTCCCCTTCCTGCAGGACAAGCTTCCTGAGGAAATTTCAATTCCTTGGGGCCATTGTTTTAGCAGTCTAATTGGTGAAGGAAAGAATACAAGTGTCTTTCTTTAGACTCTCTTCACTCCTGCCAGGACAGTTGCAGAGACCCATGGGAGATGGAACGGATGAATTTCCATGACGGAGATGACTGTGGCTTCCTCCAGTCTTATATTGTGTTTCTAAAGTCAACACAATGGAACGTGTGTGTCTTCTAGTTTAATGCTTTTTAAGGACTCTGTATATGCATAATGATGTATTTGGAACATATTTACCACCATCCCTCCCCCTCCTGGAAGCCATCAACCCTCATTAGTTACTCAGCTATATCTCAGCACCCACAAACCTCTCCCTGTTCCCTGCTGGAATGATGACTTCCTTTACTGTGTACAAGTCATGTGTTACCCAGCCACAGGGAGTTTAGGAGTGCAGGGTGGAACATCTCAGTTACGCTAATTTGAACCTGGCTCAGCAAAAAGTCACTTCTTGGATGCTTAGGTGAGTGTCATGAAGATGTAGTGAGAGACTTCAGGAGCTAAACCAGATATAACAGCTGTCTGTGAAGAGGGTGGAGTCCTGGGGCTGTATACAGACTAATCTTATTTGGTTCTTTCCAGTAAGCATCTAGGCTTGTTCAAGGGTTCCTTGAGTTTCCAGAACAAATTAATTCTAGGAAGATGAGGAGTCACTTAGAGCTTTGGTTTCTAAGCTGGTAAAACAGTACAACAGCAGCCCAGTGTTCGGGACCAAGAGAAAATGTGGGGGAAATGTGGTTACACTGATCTACTGCAGAAGGAGGGTGTTCACCTTCAGAGAGAACTGGCCTTTTTCAAATGAGAAGACAGAGGGTTCAAAGGGGTACGTTGCAAGCATTATAGCTGTACGTATAGCCTGGCTTCTGACAGCCAGGAAACCTTTCCTTCCTAAGTGACTTACCCAAAGCTGAACAACAGCATGACCATCAGCTCTGATGAAAATGTCTCTTAGTCTCTTCTATTCCAGGAACAATGGGGCCAAGACCTATTCATTCTGCCTATCAAATAGCATCAGCTTGCTTCTCCAACTCAGAGCTTGGTGTAATGTTCCAAGTAGTGGTAACTGGTTAGGGTCTATTGTCTCAGAGCAGGTGGTGGTGAGCCAGAGGGGGCTAATCAGGAAGACAAACTGGAATTCCCCCTAGGGACAGATAGCATGGTCCAAATTGTATTGTATAATTAGGGCCCAGGAACTCAAGTGAGCAGATCAGGAGACTTGTGACCTTGGCAGAGAAGCAGCTTCAGTATCTTATTCTTTATTTTGATCTCTTCAAAGAAGGACGGTTCAACTGCTCTGTGGTGAGGGGATTTTCCTAGAATATAAATTGTTTTCAAGTCTTCTCTCCCTTACATCATGGTCTCTCCCTTCTTCTGTCTCTGTCTCTGTCTCTGTCTCTCTCTTTCTCTCTCTCTCTCTCTCTCTCTCTC